>JBAMBD010000420.1:0-284607 GCA_037043625.1 Drosophila melanocephala
GAGACCTTGTCAAAGCCCTTGGGGAACAGCTTGTGGGCATCCTCATCGGAGACGCTGGGCAGGATCATCACCTTTGTGCCAGGCTACAGTCAGAAGAAGAAGAAGAAGAGAAATAAATATATATGTAAATCAGTTACCAAGTCTATAAGCCACATCTAAGAGTAATACTCACTGTCCAATTGGCTGGCGTGGCAACCACCTTCAAGCGATCGGTCAACTGCAGCGAATCAATGCAACGCAGGATCTCACTAAGGGGAAAGAGGAAGAAATAGAGTTAAGGAGCTGTTGCAGCTTCAGCGATTAATCAGATTTACTCACTCAACATTGCGACCCATGGACATGGGATAGAACATGGTCAGGCGCACCTTGTGATCAGGGCTAATGATGAAGAGGGCACGAATTGTTTTGGCCACCTCGGGATCCTTCTTCTGATCCTCATCGAGCATGCCCAGGGAGACGGCCAGATCGCGTGTGGGATCCGCAATAATGGGATACGGAAACTCGCCGGGAATGTCCAGGCAATACGACTTGATGTCATTCACCCAATCCACATGCGAATCGAGTGCATCCACAGAGTGGGCCAAGCACTTTGTGTTCCTCTTCGCAAACTCCGGCTGATGGACGGCAATGCGGCCCAATTCCGTAGTGCAAACGGGCGTAAAATCGGAGGGATGTGAGAAGAGCACAACCCAACTGCGATTGAGGTTAAGAATGATATTAACCATATAAGGTAAAATAAAAATAAGTAAAATAAAAATATAATAAATAAACCAACTGCTGACATTCTAATCGTCTTAATATTAATTTATGCTCTTCCCTAACCATTATAATACTCACGAGTTTCCCTGCCAGTCGTGGAAGTTAATGGGTCCCTTGGTGGTCTGCGCCTTAAAGTTTGGCATTGTTTGTCCCAGACGCATTTTGATTGATTTTCAGCTTTCGCTTTTGCAAAACTTGTAGAAGGAAATAAGCTTAACTGTTCACTTGCTCAGTTTGTTGATCACACTGAATGACAACTGTGCTGAGCTGAGGCCTTTTATACGCTCAGCCCACAGCCGCGAAGAGTAAGAACGAACGAGAAGGAGAGTGACAGTCGGAGAGAAAAAGAGAGAGAGAGGGAGAGAGAGAGATAGAGACCGGTCTAACGAACGTTGTCAAAGGCGGTCTTATCTAGCATACGTACACAAATACACACATATATTATTAAATACAACTGTACGTTTGTGTTTACTTGACACAAGCTAAGACATGCTTGGTTTGCTGATCTATGTAGTAATAATAATAAGAAATTAATTATATTATATTCTTTTTTCTATTAGCAGAAATGTTTTAATTTCGTCATTGGCAATTCTTCAATTTCCTGATGAAATTCTTAAAGTGTTTTAAATGACATTTATTCATATTGAAAGTTTTTCAAAAACAAAATCGATTCAATTTCGTCATTGGCAATTTTTCAGGTTTGTGATGATATTGTTAAAATGTATTAAATGACATTCATTGACAAATAATTATTAAACTGTTCTAAAATCCATTACTCCCAAATCCAAACTGAATCAAAACATAAACAGAGAGCCCAGAAGCAGGGAGAGCACCCACATCTTTAATAGTATTAGTGACTTTCATACAATTTGCAATACCAACGCACATTTTACGCTCATTTGAGACCCAACTCTGACTTGCTATGAGATCCATGTGAGTTCTGAGTTCTGAGCACAGAGAACGGAGAGCAGTGCTCTGCTTGATTGTGTTAGTGAGTTCAATGTAATTACCAACACATGCACACGCTTACGCTCACTGATTGTCTCATGTATAGAAGACTGTATAGAAAACTGTTGATTTGCTCGGCACTTCGTGAATTAGAGAAGCATTGAGGAAGAGAGCCACAGTTGGTATGGGAGTGTTGGTGAGTTCTGTACAAATCACCAATACTAAATCAAAATTTCGCTCATCGTTGCATCACACACAAATAGATGTGATAACAGTCGGTTCGGTTCAGCTTGCAACATTTTGGACAGGTTTGCAGCTTTAAAGAAGTTTAAAGCATAGCTGAATAACAGAACAAATTATGCGGCACCCTGTATTCCGCCTCAGAGTGCCCGTCACACATGTTCCTCAGCACCCTCCCCCCTACCTGATTGCTGCTCTTAACTAGGCTGCTTATCTACGAGGCCAAATAATACATGTGGCATGTTGGCGTGTTGCTTTGCTTGTTGACAACCAAAGTCAAATGGAAAAACACCAGAGAATTTCAAGGGAAACCAGATTATTGCGTTCTAGATTTCAGACTGGTATTGGTCAAATAAACATTTATAATAGATTTGACTCGAGCATGGGACAAAGATTAATTCCACATAAGCACATGTTTCACATTCAAATGACTTTGATACGATTTGTTCTAGGGAAGTTAAAGAAGTTTCAATTCTACCACTTTTTCCAATTGATGTGATCCCAACTTCTTCTTGATGTGATCCTAACTGGCTGACGGCCTGGCGGCATCTGCTAGCTGTGGCATTGTGTCGAATACTGTGTTTTCCGAGTATTCCCACACATATTTCTAACAGCACACAAAATGAGCGTAACTCTTCATAAGTATGGGTGTTTTGCATGTAGCTCACTAATACACTCACACAACCCGATGCTCTCTTCGTAAGTCTCTCAATTTCACGAAGCATTCAACAACTCAACCGGCTGCTTCAATACATGAGCTCACATCGACAGCCTCTGCTTTCATTCATGAGCGTAAGTGTTTGTATGTATTAGTAATCGCATGGGACTCACTAACACAGTCAAACGAGGCACTGCTCTCTGTGCTGTGCTCTGTGATTCTGCTCACACAGATTGCATTGGCTTCAAATGGAGCGTAGGATGTGCGTTGGTATTGTAAACTGTATGACAGTCACTAATACTATTGAGGAAGTCGATGCTCTCTCGGCATTTGGCTTCTCTGTTTATGTTTTGCTTCAGTCGACTGTTGTCAGCTTGAGCCAATTGATCACGTTTGGAATAGACAAAAAGTATCCGGCAATTATAATTATCCATCTGCAACTTTCGTCAACTTTTACAAGCAATGTACAAGCAAATAAATATATATTAGAATATGATTTTCGTAAACCGCCTTAAAATGAAAATCGCTGTAAAAATTAAAAGTTTTTCTTCTTGCTAAAAATTGGAAAAATAATTTCTAAAATTTCGAGTGTCTTTTCAATTATTTTGTAGACATTTCTTTTTATTAAGAAAAGCATTTCTAAAAAGTACATATTTTTAGAAAAAATCCTTTCCAAAATTCAGAATTTCCTGGCTCTGCTTTTATATTAATCTTTAGCTATCGTCTTCCTTAGAGATGAATTAGTTCATTTGGAAGTGAAGTCTAAAAATACTAAAGTTTAATAATAAAATAAGTAACAAAAAAGCGAATAAAAGAATTATTCAAGAACACCCTGGAAATTTGACATTTTCTAAATTTCAGAAAAATCCACATTTAAATTTTACAAATGAAAATTTTAGTTTATATAATAATTTTGACGATTTTTCTTATGAGACATTTTATTATATCAATTTAAAAGTAAAAGAGTTTAAGTGAAATCAATTTCTTATTTATTAATACGTACTAAGAAAAGTTAAAAAAATGACCAATTGAAAAGTAAAATAGTTTAAATGAAATGACTGTCTTATTTAAACTGCTGTGGGACATGGAGGGGGCGGTTGCCGTACGGTCGCATTCGCAAATGACGTTGCGGTATTTTTTAGGGGTAAATACCCAGAAACTCTCTGTGACCTTATGACTAGTAAACTAAAGATACTGTCAATCTGCTCTTCAAGAACAGTGCCAACTTCTTAGGACTGACACTGTATAGGAAACTAGACTGGAACCTCAATACCCAAACACGGGTTAAAAAGGCAACAGTTGCCCTATATACGTGTAGGAAATCCATTGTCTACTCCGAGCAGCTCAACATACAGCTATCCTTCAGCCTTCCAACACACTGCAGTGTCTTTCAAGCTGAAGAAGTGGCCATAAAAGAAGCACTAGACTGCCTAGAGAGGCTCAGAGTTAGCGCTGGCAATATAAATATTTATATTGACAGCCAGGCAGCAATTAAATCCATTAGCTCGATATCATCAAATTCGATACTAGTAACAAGCTGTCGCAAATCTCTACACGAGATGGCAAAACAGCATGTTACTAGCCTGATATGGGTTCCTGGACACCAGGACATTGAAGGCACCTGTAAAGCTGATGAGCTAGCTAGGAAAGGTACTATACTACCACTCCTCTCAGACAAGGAAGGTATTAGTATGCCTCTAGCTACCTGTAAGCTCAACATCAAGGAGGAAAGCACACCAGACATGGCCAACTATCAACGCTGTGTAGTCTGAGTCGGACAAACTGTTCTGCAGTGATCCGGGCTCTAATGGGGCACTGGCTGGTCGGTATTTATTCCAACAGACTCCAGGTGCCATATAATGATTTCTGCAGAAGCTGCAAAGAGGAGGAAGAGGTGGTCGCCAAGCTAATAAAAAGTGCGGCGTGACCTGCTGTCGGCCACCTGAACATATACCACAAAATTAGAACACACAAATTATTTAAACGATCACACTTTTTGTTCCTCATAGCTCAAAATATAGCAGAGGGTTAGTGCACTCCCAAAGACATTCCAATCTTCGTTCGCACGACACAAAAATGTACGCGCCAAGAAACATGACCTGCCTCACTTTTAGTTCTTTGTCATGTGCTAATTCTTCCTAACCCACAAAGCGCCACCTTGCGGAAAAAGCGGTCACATTCAAAGGTGACCTCGCTGACCCTGTCAACCTGCTTCCCTTTTCAGCAATTTGGCCCTTTAAATTTTCTCTTTTGGTGGTGGTATACGATAACTGCCTAGCGATATGTATGCAAATGCAACACATTAAAAATTCTTAAGCATTTTTGTGGTTTTTGGTTCTGTACACTAAATAAAATTCAAATTTATGCATTTCGTCAAGGGATTCTGTTAAGTGAGGAGCAGCACTGTTAACTGCACATATGTCGTGTTGTCTTTCCCAGCGAATGCTTTAATTGTCGGTGCGTCAATTGTTTTTTGTTTTTTTTAGCAAAGAATTAAGTAAAAAGTACACAAAATGCTAAAACCGAAAGCGCTGACCCAGGTTTTAAGCCAAGCAAACACTGGCGGCGTCGAAAATACGCTGTAAGTAAGCGCTTCAGCAGAAATGTGAACACAACAGCAAAAGCTACTCTGATTTTCACTTACAGTCTGCTCAGCCAGGAGGGCGCTCTGCTGGCATACTCCGGCTATGGCGATAAGGATGCACGCATAACTGCAGCGATAGCGAGCAATATCTGGGCTGCATACGAGAAACACGGACGCAATGCATTCCGCGAGGATCGCCTGACCTTTGTGTTAATTGACTGCGAGTGCGGCCATGTTGCCATCACACAGGTGGGAGGCACTCAAAACAATTTCAATTGTAGTTATTAATCAATTTATTTTTCTTTTGCAGGTGGCCAGTGTCCTTTTGTGTCTCTATGCCAAAGAGCATGTGGGGTTGGGCATGTTGAAACAGAAGACCATGTCGCTGGCTGCGTATTTGGAAAGGCCATTAAAGCAGATCGCGGCATCATAACTGGCGGAAATCAAATATAGCTGAGAAGCTACGATTCGCCCATTTATAGGTATAAATTCTGTTTTGTAGTTTATAAACCAATATTTTATAAAATATGTTAAACACTTTTGGCTCGGAAATAAAGAAGAGTCTGGTTTATTTACGCAGCAATTGATTTACGGGTACAAGAACAGCTAAATATGTGTAGTATTTTTATTTAAAATGTTGAACTTATTGCTAACTATGGATCTCCGATGGCTTAAATTAAAATATGCAGCTTTTACTCGACGGCATACAACTTCAGGGTGCGATCCATGCTGGTGGAGGCGATATATTGAGCATGCTTACCAAATCGCACGCCTGTGGCGAGTGCTGTGTGATCGTTGAATACCTTCAGGTCCTGCCACTGTTTGCACAAGTAAACCCTGCAATATAAAAATAGACATGGAAATGTTATCAATGTCTGGTTGCGCTTGGTAACTACTGTTAATAAATGATTATTTAACCCTGGCAACATAGTAAACAACCACCAATCGAGGACAGTCTTTAAATTTAATAATGAAAAAGTTGAAGCGTAAAATTTTCCGCAAATATGAAGGTAAGATGAAGATACATTGGCATCTATGCATACGTTTCTAATAAGCAGTTCTTCCTAATAGATTACATACGACCACAGGACTATTTGGAACCGAACGCACCAAAACCAATCAATCTTTGCATTGATGATTTTAATGCGGTAACAAAAATTGGCAAATTCGTATTCAAGTTTGTTTAATATTTTCTCTGCGTTTTCCACAGCGCGGTGAAGTTGCAAATCCGCGTGCGCCGTGTGTGGTAACCACCATAGATCCGGATTATATTAAGGATGCTGGCCTGCAGCGTCTGGCAAAGAAGTTTCGCATGAAAACGTCGGTAGTCTGCAGACAACTTTAAGAACTTTTATCAAAATTAAATATTCTCCATTTGCAGTGATATTTTATTGTTACGTGAGATTACACGCAATAAATTTATGTGCTACTCAACGCAGGAAATGTTTTTGGATAGGAAGCGTGAGGTTGATCGCCAAAATCAGCTCTATCAGGAGGCGCAAGAGTTTCACAAGTTTGCCGCCGATTCGCTCATGAAAGTGAAGGCTAACGAATTTAAGAAAATGCTCCAGGCTCAGGAGAACCTCAAGAAGCTCAAAGAGAACAAAGTGGCTGAGGAGCTCAACCAGGTGAAATTGCAGCATCAGCGTGTGCTAATGGAGGTACAGGAAATCTATGGTCGCTTTCAGTACTTGCTCAAGTTGATTAGCTACTTTGACGACACGCTAGAGCAGCAATCCGAGCAGATTGACAGCAAGTTGCCAATGCCCGAACATATTGCCAACATGGAGATCAGCGAACGTCATCCGGCTGGCCTCGAGCAGGTGCAACAGGTTAAGGAGTATATGGAGCAGGTGGTTAGGTCGTATCTGGATAAGCGAAATCATTTGAATGCCGAAATTTGGATCAAGGGCTACGAACGGAATCGCATGAAGGTGTCCAACTACAACAAACGCTTCACACAGCTGGCACTGCTCAACCACATTGTTGGCATACTCCATGACAAGGCAGTGAGTATCTGGATATTGCTCATAATTATGGGGAGCATATAATTTCAATTTCATTTGCAGGAAAAAACGCAAAAGCGCAATGCGAGCGCCGTCGTATTTCTCAAGGACCCAGAGTTTCTGCAACGCCGCATGGCTGCACTGCAGCAACGTGCCCACGAGTTGTTTAACGATTACGAGCACTCCTACTGCAAGGAGTACGTTAATAGTTACAAAAATGCCAATTATTAATTACATTAATTACATATCTCTTCAGCAAGCTGAGCATCAAACTGAATAGCATTGTGCCGGTTATCCTGAAACTGCTGCAGAATAAAGTGCAGCCAGAGCAGCATCCACAGCAGCAGAAGGAGGCACCAAAGACGCCACCCCAAAAATCATCCAAGCAGTGGCGTACCGTGGAGGATATGCGTGCGCCAGTGATTAACACAAAGAAATCCAGCTACAAGGACGAGCAGGATACTACGCTCACCAAAGTGGAGAAAATCCAGACATTTGCCTTGGTAAGTGTACTCAAATGAAATACGGACGAACAGAAGACGAATTGGTGGTGTTTCTTTTGCACAGGAGCTGCTTGGCAAACTGGACGCCATACCGCCAACTGATCTGCGTCGTTTGGAGAAGAGTGTGCGACGGCACATGGCGAAGCAAATCGAAATGTCGCGCCGTGCCCTGGTCAAGCAGAATCGCCTGCACAACTGGATGGAGCACTTCAAAAAGCATCATCAGTTGCAGCAGGCACAGCATAGCAAGCACAAAGCTTAAGCAATAAATTTAATTGTACCAAAAACATATCCTTGCCAGAATAATAAGCGAGACCATAAATAAATGTACATCCATAAAGCTAAGCGAATCGTGCTGATCTTACCTGACATCGGTGCCGGCAATAGCCAGATAGGTGCCGCTTTGATCGAAGCACAGGTCCTTGACCTCGTAGCCGTCGTCAAGTTGTATGGTCTTGAAGTTCTTCAGTTTGCGCAAATCCCACAATTTGACGCAAGCATCGTCCGCTGCCGTGGCCAGATAGTAACCGTTCTCCGAGAACGATATGGCCGAAATGGGACCAGTGTGTCCGGGGAAATTGGCCACATTGCTCTGCTCCTTGAGATCCCAAATCTTGACTTGTGAGTCAACGGTACCGGTGCCAAAAATCAAACCATCCGGATGGAACTGAGCCGTTGTCAGACCCACCTCGGCTGTGTCAATGACCTTGGTCAGTAGGCGTCCAGTGCGTATGTCCGAGAAGGCCCAGTGTTTGTCCGATGACGTAGACAGCAGGTAGTCGCCAGTAGGATGCAGCGAGAGTCCGGTGACGGGTCCCTCATGGCAGCGTAGCAACAGCTGCGTCTGCGTTGTGGGCACATGCCA
The DNA here is from genome assembly GCA_037043625.1 of Drosophila melanocephala. Classification (NCBI taxonomy): domain Eukaryota; kingdom Metazoa; phylum Arthropoda; class Insecta; order Diptera; family Drosophilidae; genus Drosophila; species Drosophila melanocephala. Next base: position 8,564 of record JBAMBD010000420.1, read on the forward strand.
GATGCGTATGTTCATGTCTGGTGAGCCGGTGATAACAGTGTCCTCGTTGGGATGGTAGATGACCTTGGTGATCTTCTTGGTGTGTCCCTTCAGTATAGCCACCACCTGCTCCGTATCCTTGTTAAATACAGTTGCATTTTTATCATTGCCACCCGTCAAAATCTTGCTGTGATCGGCACTATTGATGTCCAGGGCCAGAATACCAGGAACCGAAGCCGAGTGCAGGCCGGGATGTGATGCGACCGTAAGGAGCTCTTCACTTGATCAGCCGTAACTAGCTCATCGGGCACAGTGCGTCCACGCTTCTTACGCTCCTGCGTCAACACTGTGGCCTTGTCCTGCAGCTTCTGTATGACTTCGGTACTCATGCCGGCCTGCTCCATTTGGTGAGCTCCACCAACACCAGCCTCTGCAGCCAGCGTTGGCTCTGAAATCATTGACGGCACATTCACATTACCCGCCTGAGGCTTCAGAGTGGCCAGCGCTTCGCGCGCCGCCGTCAACTCCTTCTTCAAGCGTGCAATGACGCGGCAGGCCGCATCGTGTTGATACAGCGCGTTTGACAGCTCCTGGCGTGTGGTCTGCAACTGTTGGCGCTGTGTAAACGAATGTATCATCAGTGCATCCCACTCATCCTGCATGGTCTTTAGGGTTGCCGGTATGCTGGTTGCGCTAGGCGGCTTTGGCTTGACTACGGCAGGCGTCTTCACTTCGATGAGCTCCTCTTGCTTCAGCTCCTTGCCACTGATCGGATCGCAGCCGTTCTCCATGATATACTTCTCAATGACGCGTCTTTCAAAAACGGCGCCAGAGCACGGGGAGACGACTGGCAACTCGGGTACCTCGTTTGTTACTAAAAAAAAAAACATGATATTAGTCTTAATATGGCCACTTGTAGCTGACTGCAACTTACGTGCACAAACCAAAGCCATCGCGACAAATATTTTAACGTTTCTGGTCGATTTAAATTGACCTTACAAATTTTACATGCGTTTTCTAATAGAAACAAGCGCAAAAACTGTCGGCAAATGCAGCTTCTTCTAAAACTTGCATTCACCGAGAGGCGCAAACGTTTATAGAATTCGATAATATATCGAAATTAATTCGAATTGGTTCACAGCACTATCGAAGAACAGTTGTGGCTAGTTCTGGAGAAAAAACATCGATGTAATTACCTTTTACTATGTTTTTCACTTTAATGGATATAAAGTACTTCTTCCCTATTGAATATTTCATAAACACGAAAGGAAACCAAATGATTTGGAATAAAACTATTATTACTGCGTTACTGAACATTGGACGCTACAGGCAAGCAGAAAACATCGAACATCAGAAAACATCGATTAAATAAATTTAAAAGTATCGGGGCATCGCTATTTCGCCCAGCTCTATCACAGTGTAATTTGTGTTTCTTTGGCTTTGAGGAATTCTCAGTCTTGTTGAAATATAATTCGTATATAAATAAAAGTAGCAGATTCGAACTATCCAACGTGCTACTTCAATTAGCATTCAAGTCTTAAATAAATAATTTGCTATTATAGTAAGTATGTGGCAAAAAGAAAATAAGAATTATGCTTTATGAAAAATTTAATATGCGACGCTTTTATCCAAATTGCTGTACATTCATACATTCACATGTATACGCATATGTATGTGTTGTGATTGCGTGTGTGCGATTGTTTAGCGAATGAATGCTTATATTACAATTATGCATGCAGATACCCAACATACATACACACACACACACACATATATATGCATCCCTCCTACCTTTATGGATTTTTCTGTTCAACATGCAAGATAATATACTGCACATATATGTATGCATGTATATTTTTGGAATTAACTTGTATTCGATTTCGCAGATCAATATGCCGAATATTAAATTGCAATCGTCCGATGAGGAGATCTTCGATACCGATATACAAATCGCCAAGTGTTCGGGCACTATTCGAACTATGTTGGAGGATTGTGGCATGGAGGACGATGAAAATGCCATTGTTCCTTTGCCAAATGTTAATTCGACAATCTTGCGAAAGGTTCTCACTTGGGCAAACTATCACAAGGATGATCCGCAGCCCACCGAGGATGATGAGAGCAAGGAGAAGCGCACCGATGACATCACATCGTGGGATGCCGATTTTCTCAAAGTCGATCAGGGTACACTGTTCGAACTGATCTTGGCGGCCAACTATTTGGATATTAAGGGCTTGCTGGAGCTTACATGCAAAACTGTGGCCAATATGATCAAGGGAAAGACTCCGGAGGACATCCGCAAGACCTTCAACATCAAGAAGGACTTCACTCCCGCCGAGGAGGAGCAGGTGCGTAAGGAGAACGAGTGGTGTGAGGAGAAGTAAGCGACTCTCAGCGAAATCGATTGACGGAAGATATAACTATTAATCTGCAGATTTCACGATCCAACGTGAAAGGTGACACAATACACACAGACTTCGCGTATTCAATTAACATTTAACTAGCTTGTAAACAAGAAGTTTAAGAAATAAATATAAAACATGGTTAGCCAAAATCAACAAGTCCCATTCCTTTCACAAATTGTTTATTAAAGTCGATTGGTGATAAGTATTATTATGCTGCCATTGTGCTAGAACTAAGGGAGTTGACCGGTATTGATAATGAAGTTCTTGAACCCTTAAATTAATTTAATGGCTGCCAGATGCCGAAGTAGTGAATCTGGATGTAAGGACAGTGTGGGTATTAGGAGGCATTAGATCCGCTGAGTTTTTTGCTTATGCATATATTCTACACGACAAAGTCATTAAATCGTTGTACTTAGCTATGACTTAGTTTTATATAATTTTTCGCTGTAGCCAACAATTTGAGGGCAGACTGTGTTTACATCTGCGTGTTGTGAAACATGTGGAACACATATCGATGTTTGAAATAAATTTAAAAACAACGATATATCGATAATACATCGAGGTTTTGGCCAACAGCTGTTACTGTTATTTAATTTACGCGTGCTGATTGGATTCGGCTTTAGCTTCATATATTTTGTAATTATTAACTTAAACATGCTAAAGAACATACTACGCTGGCGTACAGGCCAAATCCTTTTAAATGGCGCTGTAGTCTCGCCAGTAAGCGCAGCGCGCGGCCTGTGCAATCCGTTCAAATCGAACACAAATACCGTCATCGGTGAGCCTGAGCAGAAGGTGGACCCGGCAAATAGGAAGTATGAAAATCCCTTTGCACTAACCAGGTCTACACCACTGCCAGATAATACGATAGTTGAGACCCAAGAAGAACGCGAAAAGAGGCTTAAGGTGTTGCAGCTGGAAGCAGACATAGCGAATCAGGAAGGACGCCGTGTGCCTGCTTTGGACTTCTTCCAGGAGCACCACTGGGCGCACGTGTTGACACTGCCATCCAAGTCGGCTCGCATCAAATACTATGCATTTTTATGGCAAGTCCAAATGAAAAAGCAGTCGGACAAAGAGAAGAAAGTTCTGCGCGCCGAGGCGACGGAACAACGCATTGCTGATCTACGTAAGCAGCGGGAAGAGAACACCCACATCATCTATGGACTGGCGCACACATCGATGTTTCTTCGCATCTACGACACGACCATCAATCACTGGCTGAACAATCGCTTAACGCGTTCAATGCAATTCGCACCAAAAATTGTTCTGGACTGCTCCTACGATGCGCACATGAACAATCGCGAATCCTCGAATGCTGCCAAACAGTTGATGCTGTGTTTTGCTGAAAATCGTGCCCATGATGAACCCTTTGATTTGCACTATTGTAATGCCAACTTTGAGGGACGCTGCATGCAGTATCTGAAGCGGTTTATTCCCACAATGTTGAGTCCAGAGTTTCCCATGAATGTACACACGAAGTGCTTTACGAAATTGTTTCCCAAAGAGCAGCTAGTTTATCTGACGCCGCACTGTCGAGAGGATTTGAAAACATACAATCCGGATGATATTTACATAGTAGGCGCCATGGTGGACACCGTGAACAATGAACCGCTGTCACTGGCTAAGGCGAAGCGCTTGGGTCTGCGTATGGCGCGTCTGCCCCTCGATCGCTATCTGCAGTGGGGCTCTGGCTCTGGCAAGTCTCTAACGCTCAATCAAATGATTAACATTATGCTGGATCTGAAGAACACCGGCGACTGGAATGCGGCACTTCAGCATGTGCCGCGCCGCAAGGTCGTTGATCTGGCCACACAACAGGCGGACAATCGCCAGGCGTTGAATAAACGGGCCAACAAGCTCAACGTGCGCATTGATCATCTGCTCAAGTACGAAGATAACCAACGGGAAGCAACCGCATTTGGCACGCCCCAAAAGCTGCGACAGAGCAATGAAGGCATGAATTTCAACTTAGACAGCTGGGCAACGGGCAAAAAGAAAACGAGTCGAAGTAGTTAATTCATTCTTGGATAAGTTACATTTAATAAAGACAAGGTATTGTTTGATCAGAACTATAAAGTATTAACCAACATGGAACCATTTGGGTTGTGCGTCCTGTAAATAATTATCAATCGAGATTGCATTTTCTGTTTATTAGATATGCGATCTCTCAGCAGTTGGTCTTGTCCTTACTCTTGTGTGTTTAGGTCCTCGAATTATTTATTTTCTTTGAGCACCTTCAACAGATGGTCGTCTTGTAATGGTGCGTCCACGGATTACTTCTCATCTTCAAGTTTCTTCAGCTCCTATTTCTATTTGTATTTGATTGCTTTTCTGTCGTTCAATCTCAATATTTGTATTCGCTTGCAATTTCTTTTGTTTTCCTCCTATTCCTTCAGCTTGTGTTCTTGGTGTCTTCGTTTTGCTCTTGCTCTAATTCAAACTGCAATTAATTATCATTAATAATTGGTTGTATATTGTGCTGTTCAGTCTCCTGTTCTTTTAGCTCCTGTCCGTCTTTTAATATCTCTTGTGACTGATCGTCCTGGTATTCATTCGCATTTATATTTAATTGCGAATTCGGTTGCTTCACCGCTTGATCCTGTAAGCTCGTAATTTTCTGTAGGCCTCCCTCCTGCTCCCTGTTGTGTTGTGCGTCCTTGCATTCATTATCGTTTAACTGCAATTTATCTGCGTTCTCTTGATCTTTATTTCTTGCATCTTTGTCATCTGAGTTTTCTTTGTCTCGAATCTCTTCTCTCATTTCATTTGAATTTCCCTCCTTTAATTCAATTGGTTCATCTGGAAATTCATCGTTCCCATCTCCAGCTTCATCTGGCATCTTTTTGTATTTAAGCTGCATATTTTTGACATTAATTGACTGATAGTTTAGGCAGGGTCGCAAACCGGCCTGCTTTAGCAATTCCTTAGCAGCCGTCTCGAACTTTTGTACGCTTTCTTTGCGCTCCACGGTCAACAGCTTCGTCTCCAGCACAAAGAGAGACTGTGCGCGCAGAGCCCCAAAAAACTCCTTGCTCAAGAAGTTATAATAATTGTAGGCGACAAAGGCGATATCGAAATAGTTTTGCCAACGTGGAGCGCCCTTTTGCAACTCCATCATTTCCATGGGCGAGATGAAGTGCAGTTGGACATCTGGAACTTGGATAAAGGGCTTGTCATAGCTCCTCTGACCATCGTTCATATCACGTTCATTGTAGGTGAGCAGCGGAGTCATTAGCAGCTGTGTGGAGCCATACCGCCGGGAGATGGTCTTGTCGTGCTCGTAGACTGTCTGTGTGAGCAGCTCATGGAATAGCTCCAAGAGATTGCGTTCGGTGACATCTGTGGCACGATAGTCGTTCTCTCCATGCACCGAATTATGCATGCGCTCCTCGGTGGTCCGCAGCCCAAAGCCACAGAAGGGACCCGTTTGGATGTCACCCAAATAACCACGATGTAGATAGGTGCGTCCATTGCGCACTAGTTTAGCTGCCAGAGTCTTATTCGGCTTGCAGTGCTCGTACTCCGGAAAGACAAAGGCAACACCCGTTTCACGCCAATGTCGATACTCCTGCGAGCAAATCTGTTGCGCTTCGCGATCTTTCAGTGTCATATTCAGATCCCAGTCGAAGACGCCCTGTCGATGATCATAGCGTGTGCCTAAAATACGACGCACACTTTGCTCCCAGTAGCGTTGAATCTCGTACGCTTCTTGTTGTGGCTGCCAGTAGCTGAAGGCCATCTCGAGGCCGTCGCGTTCCTTGTACTTTAGTGCGTCAATGTTGAGCATTGGCGCCAAGCGCTGCAGCTGCTCCGCATCGCAGATCATGTTGAGAAGAGTGCGCGCCTTTGCGGCCACATAATGATGCGAACTGGGACGCATTAGTGTGTTGCCATAGATGTCCATAAACAGATGTGTTTTGCATACTAAATTAAAGGATTCTGCTGGCTCCAGTGCCAAGCCTAGGAGCAGCATATTCCTGGCCAAAATCTCCACACAGGCATCCAGCACATAAATATTCAACTTGGGCTTATAGGTATGGGTGTAGCGCTTGGCCAGCGTTTTGATTACATGTCGTGGATCAGCTCCACCACAGATGATTATATTGAGTGTGGCTGGCTGCGCTTCCAATTCCATAGCACTAGGCTCATCCGGCAGCTTAAAAGCCTTTCTATATTCCTGGCATAAATCCAGTGCTGAGCTGAGACCCCAAAACATTTTTTACTCACGCACTTCACGCTCAAAATACAAATTTTAATTTTAGTTGCTTCATTTGCTCATGTTATTTATTTGCCTGACGGCAGTTGCCTGGACGACTAGTTCTACTGGCCCCATATACTGTATTGGGCTGCTTGTTTGCCTGACAACGAATTCTACTATCTTCGTCTTTTGCATACACCCTGCGTGTTTTATTTGTTTGCATTGCATTTGCGCTGTGTGGATTAGAGGGCGGAAATTGGTTTTTGAGATCAGGCTGCCTGCAGGGCCGTGAATAAAAAACGGAGTCAGCTAGTGGGTATGCTAAAACCAAGTGCAAAAACCAGACCAGCTTAAAAAAAAACATGTCTCGCTAATCGTAATGCATTATTCAGCGTTCGTTTTGCCTGCTTTTAGTTGATTGGCAATGCAGAAGGAGAAGAGTTGCAATGCCAGCGGGCATTGCTTTTGCCAAACAGCTTAAAATAAATTGCATAACTAAAATATGCGGCAGCATAACTACTTACAGTCTAAGCAGACTATCCAACAAAATAAACACAATTAAATTGAGCTGGTCATACAAATTATGTCAGCTGTCTTCAATTGCCATTTATCCAAAGTAAACTATCGCTCGGCCTTCTCAAGGGTTTCTAATGCATTGTCTGCAAAATGTTCCTTATTTTTTGGGAGCAAGGGAAAAAAACAATATTATGCATACTGATTGCGGGCGGGTGTGTGTGCGGTGGAGGCAAGTGCGATAAAAAGCATTTACTGAAGCTGCTCACTCCACAAGCGTCAGCTTGGGTCGTCCCCCAAGTGGCTTACTTAATCTTCATTCGCAGTTGACTTGCTGTAATCCGGGTAGTTTCTTTCTTGGCCAACTTTGCGCTTGACAAAGTCCTTGAAACTTCTTAATACGTACTTATTGTTGGCCCCCGAAACTCTTAACAAAACTGTTAGCTTAGGCAGCAGCAGCAGCGATAGGTCGTCTTAATTGCGAGTGTGTCCTGTGCCCTTGCTTTGCTTTGTTACACGCTGCGTATGTGTAATGTGAGAAATTGCTTGCAGCATTGTTCAGATGCAATTACGCTTTCAACTGTTTGCTGTTTGAGCACTGCTCATGCGTCTAATGCTAAATACAAATACACACATCTCTTTGCCAAATGCTGATGAATGAATATATTCCTTAAATTGTTGTTGTGCCCAGATTGTTGGCTTCTGTAGGATATTTGTCGGTTCTCAGCTAGTCAGTATGTAAGGGCATGTGCTGGCAGAACGAGAGAGAAACTGAGGGAGAGAGAGAGAGCGATAGAGACATAAGTAGACGAACACTTCATTTGCCTGCGGTACAATAAATACGAGCAAATAGCAAACTGAATGCCATTCAAGCGGCATGCAATTCATCATAGCATCAGTTTTCAATGAGTCTTCCCTCCTCACACTTTTTCCTAATCCCTCCTTCTCGTGCTCTGGCTCTCTCCCATCAGTTAGACAGCGGTTACTGCGGTTACTGGCTAAAATAAAAGTAATTAGAGGCCAGCACCAGCGAAATGGCTAAAAAAAATTTCAGACAATAGCCGTAAAAAAAAGGGTTAGTTAAGCTCTGCGGTTACCAAGAATTGTTAAAAGGGTTTTCCAAAACTTAAACAAAACAAAGTGCGGTATACTTATAATATAAGAACATAAACGTTTTTCATTGTACTTTTGAAATCCGAGATGTCTTTTTCAAGAATAATATATATATAATATAAATATATATATAATATAAATATAATTTGAAAATCAACTTTGTTGTGCAAATGTCCTCAGCGTTTATATTACAATTTAATCATTGTTGGATATTTTGGGTTACGGGGACAGGCTTACTGGTTGAAACACCGGACCCATGACTATTAATAACACGAGGAGTTTTCTGTAGAGGTTATGTTTATATATACGTTTTCATATATTTTGGGTCAAGCGCTGCGCGACTGTCATTGCTTAATGTAATGGAACGACTAATTGCGCTAATCGATGTTATGCGCGTCTTTACAGTGATCTGTTAACAGACTCGCATATAGAATGTTGTGGTAACTCTATGTACATTATGCACACAGAACTATGTAAAACATTGTTGCTTTAACATATTATTATACTATTCGCGATAATATCAATACGCTCCCTTAAAGTAACAATACGCTTTACTTAAATATATGTAACGCCCAAAGACGACATGCATTCGCGATGTTTGCTCCCGCTCAGACCTTTCGTCAGGACGTCTGCTGGCATCTGCTCTGTTTGCATATACTCCACTTCAATGTCGCCACTCAGGTATTTTTGCTTGATGAAGTAGTGGCTATATGTTTCGTACGCGGGTGAAATCCGAAGCCAGTAACCAGTTTTTGTGCGCCCTGATTGTCATTATAAAGACGCACCGTTGCGCAGTCTTTACCAACACTGTTTAGGAGGGCCTTCAGATATAGTGCCTCCTTGACCGCTTCGGACATCGCAAGGTACTCTGACTCAGTACTCGATAGTGCCACAGTACGTACGTGCTCCAGACAGTATGAACGCCTGCCCTGAATAGGAGCTGGCCTTCCAGTGCTCGACATTGTAATTGCTGTTGAACTGACTCATAAAGCTCACAGCAAACGCAATATCCGGGCGTGTCGTAACTGAAATAAACATTAAGGCACAAATTAAGCTTTGATAATGATACTTTCGCATTTCGCCTTCGTCGATAATCTCAGGACGCTTCAGGTTACACTTTGCCTCGATTGGTGTCAATGCAGGCTTGCATTCGACCACGCCAAATCTGTTCAATATGGCACCAACATATTGTTGCTGCGAAATGAATATCCAGTGCTTGTCTATGCTCTGTTTCATTTGTATGCTTAGGCAAGTCCTCACTTTGCCGATATCCTTCATCTCAAAAGCATCGCAGAGATCTGCCTTAGTATTTACCATCCACGTACGGTCATTTGATGCTAACAATAAGTCGTCAACGTATGTTGTGATAAGCAGAGCTTTGCTCCCTTGTCTCCGTACAAATAAGCTTGAAGCTTTTGAACCTTGGAATATCCAAGTTATGATCACCTTGCGCCTTTCCGGCACGTATAACCGATACGCTTTCGAGCTTGTTGCGTATCCCAGCAGAATGCACTCTTCAGATCTGGAATCGAATTTGCCTTTCTTGGCGACTTTCTCAAGCGCAAATGCCTTTGTGCCAAACGTTCGCATGTATGCCAGTGTCGGGATCTTATTCGTCCACATGGTCTAGGGAATCCCTTCAGATAGTCCTTTCGTTGGGCATCTGTTGCGAATGTAGCAAGCTGTGCTTACAGCTTCTGCCCAAAACATTGGAGGCGCTCCCGATTGTTTCGTCATGCACCTGGCCATCTCCACAAGGGTTCTGTTTTGCCTCTCAGCCAATCCGTTTTGCTGCGGCGTATATGGGGCACTAAGCCTACGCCGGATACCATGCCTCTTCAGATTGTTATCAAACTCCACGTTGCAACATTTGGTTTCGTTGTCCGATTGTAGTGCTTTTATTTTCCTTCCTGTGAAGTTTTCCACTTCTGCTTTATATTGCTTGAACATTTTAGACACCTCAGACTTTTGTTTAAGGAAATATATCTCGCAATATCTTGACTGATCATCGATAAGGGTTACATAATATCTGCAACTACCCATGGACTCTTTCCTCATTGGCCCGCACACGTCGCTGTGTATAATTTCGAGCAAATCAGTCGTTCTCGTATCAGTTGTAGTTTTATAAGTGTTTGGTAATGCCACATGTCAATATTCTTTTGACTGCGCCCTTCTATGCTGTTTGCTTGGATCCGCTCACTGTCCAAGTAGTATAAGTTTCCATATCTTTTTGCACGCAACCAAACCATATTATTGTTATTCACTATTAACGCATCATTTTTACTGAAATAAACCTCGTAACCTCTGTCTATGCTCTTTGCGATCGACAGCAGACTCAGATCGGGCACATAAAGCACTTCACTCAGAGTTACATTTTCTTTTGTTTGATTTTCTTCAACTGCGATTCGTACATCGCCGCCTCCACTGATCTGTGTTGCTTCATTGTTTGCCAAATGCAATACCTTTTCGATCATTGCAATCCACATTTGAAGTCATATGCGCTGTACGTCCACTGTCTAGGCAGCACATACAAACTTTATTTACACGGAAATTAGTCTGACAAGCGAGCGTGTCTTCTTCAGCTCTCTTTGCTCTCTCTCTCTCTCTCTCTCTCTCTCTTTGGTTCTCTGGCTCTTCGCCTTGCCTTGTTACGACAGTTGCAAGTAAAACATTTTGGATTCTCTCGCGTCTTAGGCGGCTTATCGCGTTTACCGTTTTGTCGGTGAGCGAACATTACGTTTTGCTCTTCACGTTCACACTTAATTCTGCGCGCAGTTACTTCTTCTAGTATTTTTACTTTTAGAACATCTGACCTTGGAAGATCATCCCTTGCTTCCATTGCGCACCGAAATGTTTCGTATGATTCAGGCAAACTGTAGAGCAGGAGTATGCTGAGCAAATCATCGCCTATTGTCACGCCAATTTCCGTGAGTTGCTTCACAGCCTCGAAGAACTCATACACATTTTGGCGCGCATTGCCTTCTTCACTTAGCCGACAATGCGATTTTCTTCAGGAGAGATGCTTTCCGCACTGGTCCTGTTGATTGAAACGTTTCCCTAAGCTTTGTCCAGCAGTTGGCAGCTGACATACAACCTTCGATTACGTCCAATTCGGATGGGCGAATCGCGAACACTATATCCGCACGCGCTTTCTCGTCATACGTTTTCCATACGGCGGAGTTGTTCCCGTCCGTGAGAGGCCACGTCTTAGTGCCGTCCACGTACTGCCATAGGTCGTTCTTCACTAGTACGGCTTGCATTTGTAATTTCCATGTATCGTAATTTTCCGCACACAGCGGTTCTATTTTTATAAAGGCACTAATTTTTCACTTTTTTTTTGCAATTATAAACTTCTATTGTTTTCAAGTGATTAATATTATTTTCCGTACAGTGGAAGCGTGCTGGGCCCATAACCTATGTAAAACATTGTTGCTTTAACATATTATTATAGTATTCGCGATAATAACAATAATTATTATTATACAGCTCAAATTGTAGTTCATAATATTACAAAAATGCTGCGTTAGGGATAGTCTCAGCGTTTAAATGTATTTGATTAATCTTAATTATTTGTGACCAAAAATCTATCCTGCTTTCGAATTGATATACAAATTTAATTTAGAACGTGAGTGGACTTTATGCAGCTGAAATTGTTGTTTCAAATATTGCTGCTGATTTGAAGCTTTCGGGCAGGATGCTTTCAGTCAGTAACACTCAAATCAGCTGCACATTATTATATTTTTATGTAGGCTCAGAAAAGGTCATCATAAAATCATTGAAATCCTATACGCCACATGCGACTTTGTTTTGGCCAAACAAAAGTTTGAATAACAATCGATATTTTGGCCCTGTTCGTCTTTGTGGGTGTTTGATTGCGTGTGTGTGTAAGAAGCATTATGATTTTTTTTCCTTTTTATTGTGTTTGTTTTCAGAAGACCTCCCCCATCCCGAAATATGTCGTCTGCTCATTGTCAGTCTCACAATAGCGTCAGGCTAACCCACATTGGAGGGCTCAGGTTGGTAGCTTTTGGCCGGGTTTTATTTGGAATTCACCTCTCTCTCGCCCTGACTCGTTTAGTGTTATCAACGGCATTCATTGACAATGTTTTGCGCAAACTTTTCTCATTAGAGGGTGTAGACAGGATGGCCGAGTCTGCGGTTTGGTTGACCAAAATTAGTAACTCATAGTAGGCCAAAACACATAGTAGGATGGCATATTGACCAATAAACTGCTGCTGTCCAAACAGAAACTACAAATCCGAAATACATAATTATGAGCTGTCGATGAAAGTGTTGCAAATGTATTTTTGTCATTATTGCATGCATAAATTAACCATTAAGAAATTACCTTTTATCCATGAACCATGTGACAGCGCAATCATTAATTTCATTTGCGTTGTAGTTTCAATGAAAGACTTTAGTTATTGCAGTTTTTCCAGTAAAGTTTAGTTTAATTTTGTAATAGACATAGACAGTGTTTTCTATTTAGCACTGGGTTCTCAAGAGACTGACGAACAGCCAGATTGCATTTCCCAAATTAATTGCCGACATTTATGAATTTTTAACTACTACAAATTGTCCCGTTGCTTTCGGCTTACAATAAGTCAATTGATGTTCTACTAACGCTACATATGTGTGTTGTCATATTGTATGGGGCCTTAGGTTAGGGATTATTCAAGTTATACATGTCGCATGCATAGAAATATGTGTAGAAATATCGCTTTTAGTTTACTTTTTTTTCTTGTTTTGTGTTTCTCTTCTTTTTTTTTTGTTTTCTGTTCTAGGCAAGAACTTCTGATTGTCAGATAGTTATTGAAGTTATCTAAGGTGCGTGATGAACTGAAAAATATTTGTGCGCTTAGAATAGAGTTTTTGGTTATGCTTAAACCAAATAGTACACAGTTATACAATTGTTAACGTTTTTGTAATGGATATGTGTTAATAAACATGAAGTATTATTCCTTATGACACTATGTATTTACAATGTTGAAATTATCTCCATGTTAAATGTGCATAAGATGTTCAGGTTTTGATTTTTGTTGAGTAAAATGTTCTCTTTAAAGTTAAATCATTTTTGTTTTATACCCTTGATTTTGCATACTATTCAGCATTTTGTGACAAGTACAAGTTTTTGCTTTGTGTCTTTCTTTTTGTTTGTTTGTTAAGCATAGTTACGCTTTTAACCCCTTAATGTTTTGTGGTTGCACATTTGTTTTGATCGAAAATCACTACATTCTATACATATATATTAATAACAACATATAGGTCTCGTTTTTTATATATTTAAGTACATAAAACACTCTACAACATTAAAATGTCAAAACGGCTCACTTAATACGCTAAGTTCTACAAAGTCTGAGACGGTGGTTTTTGCTTTTAGAGACTACAGGCTACAGTGTGGGCGAGTGTGAAAATAAATATTTTTAACACTTACTTCAAAACGAATGTTTGAGTTTTACTCGAGTATACGCCATATGTGCGCTATTCTAAACAAACCTAAGCTCAATTCATTTTCACTTTACTTTGCAATAGAAAGTACTTTAAGAAATGTATAATAGATCACTTGAGGGGAGTGGCGATAGTGTAAATTGATGTCAGTTGCTCAATTATTGCTTACCATTTAAAACACTAACTTATCATATAGTATAATTAACCACTATGTTGCTAGAGTGCAATTACAGATTATCCTTTGTGGTGTCCTCCTCCTCCTGAAGCGAAATGATCTGGCAAGCGTGCATGGGATATAAAATTGTTATTACGTATAGCTTGTGTTATGTTTTAGAAATTTTGGAAAAATAACTAAGAAATTAATGAATTTTTTGCTATGCTTAAAACAGGAATTTTTAATCATTTTTGTCTTTTGATCAGTACTACAATTGAGCATAACTAACTAATAGAAACGGATTGATTAATAGTATAAGTAAAAAATTAGTTGCAGGTGAGAAAGTGTGTATGGAATTGCATACAATTCCATTTCCAGGCAAATCAGTTTGCAGAAGCATTGTGTAAAACTAAGCTACGTAGTTGTATAGATCTATAGATAGGTTGTAGCAGGTATATTGTATGTAGATACGCAGATAGATATGCGTTATATACGTAGCTAATAACTACTTACTTGAGCTAATCCAAAGCTTGCAATATATTCCACTTGTGAGGAAGGCGTGGCCAACAACTAAGTACAATCTAAGATATATATTTTTGGTTTGTGGTTGTTGCTTATAATTTGTGTTATTTATTTATTTGGCTTATGCAACCATATTATATATGGTTTATAAATGAATATTACATATTATGTAGAGCTCTCCAAAATATTTCAGCACTTGCAGTGAGGTATGCTTGTATCTTTGGAAGGTAATGCGGATTATAATTGTATGAATAACTAAAACACCGCTTAGATCAGTTTTTGTGAGCCTAAAAGAACTCGTCGAAATCGTCTAAAAAGTACAAAGTTATCAATTAAGTACGTCATTGCAAATTTTGGGCAAGTCTGATATTTATTTTTGACGTTGTTTTTTTTACTTGGCAAGTACTCTCTAATCTAATTCCATTTTCACTGACAATTAGATTAATTTGTTGAACGTGCTGAGAAATTTCAAAATGAAACTTGCATGCCAACCGAAAAAGTATGAGAATTTCAAGTTATTTGGGAGTCTATTAGTTTCAAAGTTACTTTTGAGGCTTAAATCTTGGGAATGGTAAATGCAAAACTTTTATATTAAATCGTAGTTTTGGCCAAGTGCTAAATTGTAAATTTGTTGATTTGATTATTTATTATTGCAGGCGATGCTGTGCTGTTGTTGTGGTTATTTTTGTTGTTGTTACTGTTGCTGTTGTTGTGGGGCATGCTGCAGTGAGCTGCGGGAACTGGTTTTCATACTGGTGGTGGTTGCTGGTAGTTAGTTGGTAGTGGTTCGTGGTTGGCAGTTGACGTTGTTTGGAAACGAAAAAATGGAGTTTCATTTCTTTTTGGCAACTGTTGCTATTGCCAAGGCACACACACACACGCACACACAAACACACACAATAAGATTGAGAAAATAAGCAACATCTTGCGTTGCAACAGCAACCAAATTTAACAAAACTTGAACAAATTTTCAAATTGATATATATATTTAGTACGTAAGATATACACATCGAGAGAGTGAGTGAGTGAGAGAAAGACAGAGCAATAGCAAGAGGAGAGTATCCAGATAAAACTTTTGATTTGAATCGATGATGAGTTTTTACTTAAGTAGGTCGATATAAGTAAGCATAGCATAGTAACATTTACATATGATACAAAAATGTTTCAACCGTTTAGTGATTTATTTTCTGGCGTTTCTTTTTTTTTTTCGCCAGGTGTGTGGAGGTGGAGGTGGGTGGTGTGGAGCAAAACATGCCTAAAAAAAAGTTGAGAATAAAACTGAAGAGCTGAAAGACAGCGCTTACCTCGACAACCCGTTTGCATCGATTTTTGCAGAGTTTTCAAATTGATATATTGATTCACACACACACATACATGAATTACAAATGCAATGCAATTTATCGAGTGTCTTTAATTCACTTAAGTGACGCGATTAAATGTATTAAATCGGTGCGTTGCTTAGAAGCTAGCGAGCAATATTCGTTTTCTCTCTCTTTTTCACTGGTTTTGTATCGAAATAATCATGTTGAAATTTAATTGATGACAATTTATGGAGCTCATGTGAAAATAATTATATTTGTCGCGCCATTTAGCGCAATTTTGAAAATCGGTTAGAGAGAAACACATTTAACTTACCTTACATTTTCTAGTACTTATGAATAACTACACACACACACACATACAATTTGCATACTTTATTCGAAAATAATAACTAATAACTACGCATTGCAGAAGGAATTGTGTACAAAAAAAAATGTGCTTAGAGAACAAACGTAAAGTGCAGTGTAGAAAGTGTTGCCAAAAAAGTGTTGTGTAGCGGTACGAAGGGCTTACAAGAGGAATAGGGATTCGGAGATTTGTCATAGCGTCACACAGTCATTGCAATTGACGGTGGGTGGTTCGGTGGGCGTCGCACGCACTTTTTTCTCAGACTTGCCGCGAAACAGGGGCCAGCGACGACCCCAGAAGCCACAGGAGTTCCGCCGGCTCTTGGAACAGAGACTGGAACTGGGCAGTTCCTCAACCATGGTGCCCAGTGTGGCCTGATTGCATTGTGGATGCAGGACTAGATCGGTGCGCGGACGCCGCACCTGCCGGCAGTCATAGTTCTCCACCACAACAATGGGCGTGGCCCGCACTCGATCTGGTAGATTGACGCGAAAATGCGGTAACAGGGATTGACAATTGCGCTGGCGTCGATTCCGCCACAGCTGCGGCTTAAACCCGGGCCAATGGAACAATTGACGCAGTCTGACCGGAGAACGGTCCGCCTGGAGCAGATCACGCACAAGATCAGGCGCCTCTTGGCCTAGTTGGCAGGTCGATTTGGTGGCACTGGTTTTGTTGTTATTGTTAGTGTTGTCAAATCTGTCATTTTGGCTGTTGTTGTTGTTGTTGTTGTTGTTATTGTTGTGCGGGGGTGTGCTGACATAGAATTTGGTTCTGGTGCGGGAAACACGCAAGCTACTCGTCTTCCATGCATCGTGCAGGCTACGGATGCCTGGCAAGCGAGCGAGCATGTGGATGTGATCGTAGGATGCTGATAACATACCTGCACGCTCATCCTGATACTCATCGTCATCGGAGGACTCCAATCGGTCCTCCACCAGCGACGTCTGTCGCGACAGACCCTGTTTCAAGTTACAAGTTGCAAGTTGCAAGTAAGCAAAACAGAGACAAAGCCAAAGTTGATGTGAAACACAAACCATAATCAACAGAATATATAGAAAAATAGAAAAAAAAAACGTATATGAAATGATGAGTAAGGCATCTACTAAAAAAGCAAATTTGTGTCTTCTTCTTCTTATTTTGCTGCTGCAAGGACTAATATTGATAATAGAGGGTCTGTGGGCGTGACAGCCAACTTACCGCATTGTGACGTCGCCGAGGTGGCGAACGCTTGTTCCACAACGCCTCCAGTTGATCAAAGTGCTGGGATTGAGCCAGAGCCGCCTGCTCCGGTCCCAGATTGGCCTGTGAGCTGCCCGTTTTGGTCTCAGCAATCTTCGAGATCTCCTCCATGCTGGCCGAGACGCTAAAACGTCGCTTCAAGCGCTCATCGACCTGGGCCATCATCACCGAGGACGTCAAATGTCCATATTTCTTCTGCCAGGTGTAAGTGTCCAATGAGACCTCCTTCTTGAGCAGCCGCTTCATCTGCCGCTTTGGTCCTTGTGGACGCAAATCTAATCGAGATCGGAAAAATGGACCAAATGAAGTTGTTAGATAAGTGAAAGGCTCCAGTTGTCTCACCTTCCACATCCTTGCTGGGGCCAGAATAAGTGGGCAGCTTGACATACTGCGCCGGCGTATTATGCAAACAGATTACGGGCAAATTGTAGCTGTCCACGAGCTGGACGAGCACACGCGACACTTCCAGGCTGATGTCAAAGTGCGTGAACGGCACATGCATCTGCAGCGAGGTCAGCGCCAATCCACGCTTCGTTTCCCACACAATCAACGTCTTGTCATCGCTGCCAGAAACAGCGGTGGAGCCTGTCAAATGCGAGCAATCAAACTTGGGTTATATATTTATTAATTTAATACGCCTTAGCACTTTTAGCACTAAAATAAAATAGTGGGTTTCATTGGAAACTTTCTACTCATTTTAGCTTCATACAGTTAATGATTAAATTGGAAACAAATAGGACAAATAAGACCTCATTATAGGGTGAATACGAGGACAAGACTGAACTCTATTATTAATTCAATTATGATGTAATACTTAAGAGGTCGAACGCTAGTATTGTACTTTAAAATCGATACTGTCTAAAAGTGCATAATTACGTAGCATACATAAAGTATTAATAAATTTTCAAATCGATTTTTCAATCGTTACTAAAAAGAAATAGTAAATTATAAATATATAGTTCTAGCTTCCAAATTTCCGTTTATAAAGTTTTGCACACTCAAATTTATGCTATTTGTTATGGCAGGCCCAGGTACTGCATTTTGCTTGAACATTTAGTTTGTTCTGGCTTTTATATATTTTTTTAATAGAAGATACAAAGATTTGTACTAGATTTGTAGCTACTCACCATCTGCAGCGACTTGAACGCCAATGACAGCGCCCAAATGGCCAGCAAGTGTGTGCACCTCCTCGCCGGTGAGCAGATCCCAAATAATTAAATTCATGTCCTTTGAGCCCGAAATGACTTGCGTTTTATTGGTCACGGAGACGGTGACACAGGTGACAGCATCGCTATGACCGACAAGCACCTGGCTCAGTTTGCCGCCCATCGATTGCCAGACCTTGAGTGACATATCCCTGGAACCCGTTATAATATGCATGCTGTCCGCGCTGATCTCAAAGCAGGTAATCTCGTCCGAATGCGAGACGGAATACTTTTCATCCTCTGCGTTAGGGACCAAATCTTGAGCGTATTGTCGCCATTGGTGGAGATGGCAAAGCGCATGTTATTGGTAGCGCGAGACTCTTGTAGGGACCTTGAATGGTTTGCAGCACATTGCCGGAGTCGGCCATCCACACGAGCATATTGGATTCGCGATCCGTAGAGATGACGCGCAACGAATCCATGAGTACCACCAGTTGCATCACCGGCGCTGTATGTCCCTTAAACGCGTGATTTATCTCACCCAGAGCCAGGTTCCACACCTGCACTACACGATCCTCCCCACCGGTGACAAGAAACTCGCCATTCGGCGCAAACTTCAAACAATTGACGACACAACTGTGCCCCTCCAGGGTGCTCTGGTACTCCGGCGTATTGATGCGCATCATGTGCACATTGCGCCCAGAAGCAATCGCCAGCTGCTGTGAATCACGCGACAGATCAAAGCAAGTGATCGGCGGCAGCGTTGTGGATGGGGAACGTTGCGCTTGAGTGTGCCGCTTGAGACTCCGCTTGCGTCGCGGATGCTTCGAATAGGGATTCACGTACAGCTCCTCGTTGCGAAACGAGTAGAATGTGATCTTATTTCCGCCCACCGTTATGAGAAAATCATCATTCTCCATGGCATAGACGGCCGTAACGGGTCCCGGATTCGGGGGCATCGAGCGCACCAGTTTACCGGAGTGCATGTCATAGATGAGAGCCCGTGTATCCTCGCAGCCGACCACACAGCGCTGACTGTCCTTGCCAATGGAAATGGTACGTATCTGTAGGTACATATACATACGGATAACAACTGGGATCCTCTCCACACCCCGATGCCTTTTCTACTCGCCACTCACCCGCGACTTGTGTCCCTTGAGAGTGTGCAGCTCCTTGCCGGTGGCCAGTGTTCGCACATAGAGCGCATTATCATCGCAGAGCGCCAGCAGAAATACCTGCAAAAGTGCACACAATGTACATTAAATGCAATAATGTAATTGGCAATTTGAAATAAAATTTGAATGCATTCCATGCCATTTGATGACGACAAAAGGCCAACTATATTCCGGTTTCACACCCACTTCCTCTACGGCACGCACTTTCAGTCTGTCCAATTAAACATTAATAAATTGCATTTCACAGTGAGTTTCCCAATGGTACACTGAGCAAAAGTTAATTAGTAGGCTATTTTACTATTTTATGATTTTAAGGTATATTCATTTGTAATCAGCCGAAAGAGCAGATTTCCAGATTTGTTCAGAAATTAAAAAAATGGGCGTAAGAAAATGTTTTTAATTTAAGGTGGTATTTAGTGGACTAATTAATTGGGTGAACTCCAAAAATTGTCATAGGTTTGTTTTAATCTTATAATGATGTCATTAAGACTAATATTAATGATAATAATTAATAAAAGACTTAGGTCATAAATATATGTATATATATTTTGGTGATATTTATATATTGTGCAGAGATATGCAAATTAATTTTATTTGGAGCCATAAAAAAGTATCATCTTTCGAAATGTTTAGCCTTAGATATGCAGCACAGAGCTGACACTAGTAAATATTATATATTATTCATAATATATTCATAAATAGATTAAAAAACGATTGGATTTATACAGACACAAAGTCATGAAGAAGTTATGTTTTAGTTTTTTATTGCTTTCTATAGTTTTGTTATTGCCTTGTGCCAGAACAAAATCGGGATCGAAAATTTATTAAAGCTAGTTGAGCTGTCCTCATATTCTATTAAATATTAACAGATTTTTCACCGTGTTCCCGTAAAATGGCTGGGCTGCAGTTTTGCAATCCAGCCGGTAAATTGAAAAATGACAACAACACTAACACCAAGTACAACAACAACAACAATCAGAAGTCGTAGCAATTGGCAAGGATGGGCGGGGTTGGGGCCATTTGGCTTATTGCAACATTTCAATTTTCAGGAAAATGCCTGGCCAGACGATGGGGCAGAATGTGCACAAACTGGCAGCTCCTTGGCGAAGCTGGTGTCGAGCATGAGGGAATTTAGCGTGCCACAGAGCCATCAGGATGTAAGCTAAAGTGTAAGAAAGTTGATTTCCGTTTGCCATTTGCTACATGGCTGTCCACAAGCCGAAGAATGACAAGGAGCAAAGCACGAGTCTCTCAAGTGGCTGGCTAGGCAAACACCACATATTTGAAATATCTATACCTTTGTGCGTTTGCGTTTGTGTGTGTGTGTTTTTGTGTGTGCCACAAAAATTACATTTCAATTTGAGCCTTAAAAATGTTGTGTAGAGCTCGCGAAATTGCGGGCTTGGGGCCATCATGTGTTGTAATAGCGAAAGTCCTCCATATATAATTGTTATCGGCAGCAATTTGGCTACATGCTTATAGACAATTTGTTCAATTTTAGGCACTTTTTGCCTAATGTGATAAGCAAAATTTGGTTATACTTTGCATTTGGGCGCGCGCTGTCAGCGCCCGAAATGCGAGAAATGAGTTTTTAATTGCCAGAAAGACGAGCCTGCGTTGAACTGAGAACAGTGGCTTGCCATTTCAGTCAGGAGGCAGGACATGCTCAGACGAGGCTTTTGAAGTCAGTCTCTCGTGTGAGTGTCCTGTAATCAGATGTGTCAAACACGTACCACAGGAGTACAAGCAGTAGCAGACAGTCGCACATTATCAATGTATCTGAGACTTCAATTGTCGTCCTCGACCAAGTGTGTCTCGTACCTTCGAGTTGTTCTTATCGTTAATATGCCCTTTGGAGAGGATATTAACATTATCACACGAAACGTGTAAATAAGTGAGTGTGAGAGAAAGATAGAGATAGAGAAAGATAGATAGATGGGAGGTGTGCAGACCCATTAGTTTCATATTCTGCTGAAAATACACGCAAGTCGAAATTTAAAAAATATGCTTTTTTTCATATAGCGTTTGTTTTTTTGGAACTGCGTACTCTTTTATCGAATCTTATTATTACTGTGTGTATTATTTAAAAGGGTTTGATTTTAACGTAGAAAACACAAAATTCTTAGTTCTGACTTTTTAAATGTTATGTCTTTCAAATGCTTATTAAAATATCTACAGCAAAAGCAAGATAATAAAACTTAATAACTTGATTTGATAATTTGATTTGGTGAAAGGGCATATCAACTTCGGTGTGCTGCTAATAGGCTTAACTTTGAGCTTATTTTGTTATTTATATTGTTCGTCTGTGTGCCTCTACAGGCGACATTAAGCGACACAAAGACGACACTCCACTGTCTACTTTCGATTTATAGCAATAGATAGAATGGCACCGGAGGCAAACTAGAGAGACTCAGCAAGCACTTGGCACACACACACACATCAATTGTCACACGGCTCCTAGCTGAGAGGCTCCCTTCTGGAAGCGCCTAGCTCCAGTAACATAGTTGCCATTGATAGAACGACTTGGTCTGCCATGCGTTTGTGTGCCAAATTGCTGATAAGTACGCAATATATATTGATAGGAACACACATAGAACTCAAACGTACACAAGCACACAACCAGGCACAGTGGTAAATACATACACACTCACGCAGTGTTCAAGAGCGAGAGAGCGCCTGGGTAACTACGGCTTTTTGTCAAGCTGATTGACAACAAAGGATTTGCCTCGTAATGCAGATCTTCTAAGCCAAAATCACTTATTACAATCAACCCTCCACCGCCCTGCTCCCCCTCATGTTTCTCTTCAGCTTTGGGCGTTGTCACAAATTTCTGCTTTATCTGCTGTTGCTTTAAGTATATTTGTATATCGTATCTATTGCATCTTATTTTTTGTGCAAGGCTTCTTTGTTTAGTTTATCTACCAAACGACAGCTTTAAAATTGTGAGCACACTTAGAAGTAGAAAAACATTGAAATCTGCGTTAGACAATTGAGATGCTGTCATAGAATTCTTAACCAAGACGTATTTTCCTTATTTTTCCATTTTCTTTCAGCAGATATTTGTTGCCATTTTGTTATTTCAATTGAGCACACTGAGCTGGATTTGAAGCTTTAAGTTGTTGTTTTCCATATGGATTTGTATGTAATTGAGCATATTCATCGTTCATGAGTTAGCTCGTAAGTCAGGTGTGCTCTTGAAAACGAAGAGTAGCTTTAAGTTTTAACGCAGGTTTCTCTCTAAAATGTGTAATCATAAATACAGTGTTTTGCGAGATTGTTGTTGTTGTTGCTTGCCCTTTTAAGGAGTTCATTATATAAAATCCCAGATCATAATATTTTATATACCACGAATGTATGGATTTATAGCATAAATCTAAAATTGGTCCATTCTCAGTAAATGGAGCAATTTCTTATGTCAAGTACATTGTTTCAAATTTGAAGTGCTCGGCTTTTTTATGTCTATGTACATATTAATGGGCACCTGTGCATTTTCCCAATAGGTGCTTTCCTAGAGAGGCATATATATTACGTATATCGACCAGACAAATGGCTTCACTGTGTGCCACAGACTCATACGTGAATGTAATTTATTATGCACATAAAGTATAAATATAAAATAAACCGCACCTAAACACATTTTTATGCTCGTTCATACTTACCGAGTTCCATGAAATATCGATGCGTAGCACAGGACTCGTCATTTGCATGGTATTCAGGAGCGAATAGTTTTCCAGATCCCACACGCAAATGTTCTTGTCATGGCTGGCCGAGATGAGGACATCGCAGGCGCCAGCAACTATAATTCCACTTACCGGGCCACGATGGAAGCTAATGCGGTGTATCTGCAATTAAGGGAGGGGGGTTGGATGAGTAAGGAAATAAAGGAAAAGTGAGCTGAGTGAATGCAATACAGTTTTATTGTTCGATAAAGCTACATTTAACTAAATGGCGAAGGGAGTGTGGTGGTGCAAGTGGAAAGTCAAGAGGGCTGAGTATGTGGACCAGGAATAGAGACTTGCGTGACACATGTGACGCGGTCGCCTGTCGTCTGTATCATTTGTACCTGTTTGTGCCACATTTTGTATGCATTAAGTTAATTACCGAACGGCATGCGATGTTGACAAAGCAGGTTCCATCATTCGCCTCTACTCCACTCACCACAAGCCACAAAAGGATTTTTTTTAAGTGGGAGGGAGGGACTGCCGAAGTCATATAAAAATGCCATAACTTTGATAAATTCCCCCAAACTCTCAAATGTCACAAGCACCGCCGATGACGACAAGAACAACATGAAAGCAATGCCAGTCAGCGTGACTGTGACACGGCGTATACGTAATATTGTAATTAATTTAATAAGCGCCTGTAATATCTTGTGGGTGTGCGTGAGCGCCTGCGTGTATGTGCATGTGTGTGGTGTGTGTTGTGTGTGCTGACTATCTGCCAAGTCATGCCAAAGCCAAAATGTAAAAGCTGCACTTGACGCTCGACATTCATAAGCGTTCAATTCTGCGTAGTCAGCGAAATTGGCTTTAAAATATGCCAACGGGACTTTTTCGTCCAGCAAACAGCAATAAATCTAATTTAGATGTGTGTCAACAGGCGGCACCGGCGCCCACAAATATTCTCGACGATGACGACGCCCGAGGACATCCGTATGCCGCATTCTATGTGCAAAAATTGCATTGTAGTTAATCACTGTTTAATGTGCGTGCCTCTGTGTTTGTCTGGCCGAATGTGTATTTGAGTTGGCGACTGCGAAATTTAAGCTTAAAATGATTTATTGCTCGTAGCATAGGCAGCAGGTTTTTGGGGTTGCATGTGCGCCTTTGCCCTTGCCTCTGCCCCTGTACCGCCATCACCCGCTTCATTTGTCAAACATGCTTAACTAGTCGAAAGGTAACAGCTTAGCTGCTCAACGAGCTGCTACTCTGGAGTGATTTAAAGCATATGCCTATGTCTAGAGTTCACAGTGGTACTGTTTTAGGGTAAGCTGATAATATTGTGCTCTTAGGTGTGAATGGAAGTTTACAGCGTAGATTAAAAACTCATTAGCCGTAGAAATGTGCAGTGTTGAGCTGTTGTGCAAGTTGATGCTAGATACTAATCTTAATGGGATTATATGAGGAGAAAAAATATTTAAATATTTATTTCGAACTTTTCAGCTGACTGAACGAGCGCTGTATTTAAGAAAAGAATAAAATTACTTGAGCTGTACCCAGCGAATAACATATTTCTATTTTGGCTATTTACAAATAAACTATTAACAGCGTTTTCAGCAAAGTCAACACCACTTGGCATAGAAAGCAAAAGTACACTTTGCTTGAATTACGTAGATTCTAATGGACAAACATTAAACATAAAATTATGTTTATAACTCAAACAGATTTTAATGAATTTGAAAACTGTGTCCATAAACATTTCTAGCTTATCACAACTTTCGCTACATATGCAAACATAATTAACCCCTTTCGTCAAAGTGACGTAGGGTGCTTTTGATGGACGCCCACTTCCCACAAACAACCAGATTATGACCACATTGACATTCCCAGTGGCAGAGCGTTGGGCGGTGGAATTATGTAAATGAATGCGGCTTGTTTGTTATGGCTCGTGGCCTGGTATTGCAATTAGGCAACAGCAAAATGCATTTTACGTTTCATATTTAGACATTGTTCGCATTACATTTTGCTCATCGTTTGTGATTGTGTGTCTGAAAATGAAATGCAAATGAAATAAATGCCAGAATGAAATGAAAAGAAAAAAAAATAGAAAATGAAAAAATGTGAAAATTGCAAGGTTGAAAGAGTGCTGAGTGCTATTTTAATTCGATTTCAATTGCACATCATTGCCATATAGTTGCTCACCAATTTTCCGCTGGCTAGATCCGTAAGGGCAATTGTTGCATCCTCGCTGCTGCTAATGATCAGGGTGTTATTGACGCCAGCCGCCACGCCTGTAATAGAACCCGTATGGGCGCTGGAATTTTTTTTTTTTTTTTGTTTGGGGTGAGAAACAAAAGATACACACTCTTAGTGCCAGCAGAGATTCAATGGGGATAGGGTTTGGGGGAGCTGGAAGAGAGAACTTACTTAATGTGCGCTCGTCTCTCGCGCAGTGCGACGTGCCACACAAGCACGCTAGTATCCTCGGAACCGGTCAGCAGCAGCTGCGACTGCTGTGGCGCCACCAACAGGCACGTGACTGCCGCAGTGTGACCTGCAATTGTATGTGGCACACACAAGTCGCATGATTAGCCCCCTAATGGCAGACCATTAAATGTGTATCTGTGTGTGTGTCAATGCTTACCCTTAAATGTGTGCTCCAGCGAGTTGCTCATGATGTGCCACTGCTGCACATCGCCCGAGTTAGTGGCCAGTATCAGATGCTGCCTCGATGGTGCCAAACAAACGGCTCGGATCACCCCAGTTCCCGACACTGTCATATTGCGTATCTGCGACGGCAGCGGGGCAGGCAGCCAGCCAGTGAGAGGCACCAGCAATGGCACTGCATACCCATCACACCAGGCAGTCGCCGATCTGACAGTCATGCTCAGCAGCGAGTTGTCATCGTCGTCGTGCTCCCCAATCGGACGCAACCAAGAGATTAGCTGTGAGCCCAGCTGCATGGGATCCCGGGTGAGGACATCGCTCGACTTGCGTATCGTATAGTAGATGAGCTCAATGTCACGATCCAGTATTAAGCAGCGAACGTGCTCGATTAGGCAGCGCAGGTAGCTAATTGATACCGTTTGCACCTGTAGGTAGACAAAACAAAAAATTAAGTATACTCAGCGCAGTAGCAATGTTACATAAGCGCCTTAAATTCCCTAAAATACTTTCAAAATATTCGTTTAATTCACAAAAGGACATCGTTTATTGTAACAAATTGATACATTGGTATGACAATCATACAGAAAAACTAGTCTAAATTAAGATGTTCAATTAGATTTAAATATAAATATGTATATTGTAAAACCATTTAAAAAAAGTTAACAAGCTTTTAAATATGTTTTTGTGTTTCTGCTAATAGAATTATGATATGCAACAAACAAGGTTAAGTCTTTTATGCAAAATAAATAAACATCTCCCATAAATTGTGTAGCTGGGCCAAACATGTCTGCTTGATAATTTTTTTAAAACTTGTCGACTGAAAATAGTCTGTTTTTGGTGGGTGAACCGAATTAAAATACGAATTTAATTGACATTTGAAAACCTTGTAATTATTTTTATATTTTCATTAGTCAAGTACTTTTAAATATACACTTTTACAACTTATAACTGAAGTCCTGAGAAGCTGTGAATTCGGATCACATGATCAGATTAAGGTAGCTGCCAACTTAAGTCAAGGTTGTAAAAGTTAAAAATATAATAAATTTATATTTTTTTCCAGAAACGTTGTTGGCCTTTAGTTGTCGTTGCCTTGGAAAATGTTGATTAAATCAAGCTTGAGTTGTAGCTGCTGCACTTTTAAGCATTCGCTTAATTGAAATCCAGGTCACCTGTATATATGCAGTACCGATGGTTGTGCCACAAGCATTTTTTTTGCATGTTAGTTACAGCTGCAACATTCTAATGAAAACCATGTTTCATATAGCCGCCAACTCGCATGAGCCTGATAGATTTTGCCTTTTTTTCGACCTCTTTTCGCACAGCTTGCATTGTTTACCGTCGCTTAACTGCACGTTTTGCATATTTGCATGAATTGTAAATTTTGCGATTTATAAAGCTCATGGCGGAATGCATTTTTCATCTGCCAAGCGCTGATAAATGTTGCATAAACAAACTATGAATTTTCGCTGACCTAATTCGATTTGACAAAATTAAAGCTGCTTAAATAACCATCTCTCAATTTGCCGCTGTCGCTCTTTTGCAATACGACTCGCACAAACAACTTTCGTAATGAATGACGGCGTTTTAAACAATTAAACGCCACGCCATTGTTTAAGCCGTAGTACAAAATTAAGAGCTGTGACTTTAATTCACAAGTAGTCGGAAAAGCGGTGTACTGCTCCGGATATGTTTTAAATTATACAGTTTCTTCAACCAAACAGTATTTAAGTTTAAGATTTTTACAAATAAAGATAGACCGAAAAATATAGTTAAACGTGTTTATTTAAGTGATCAGTAAATTAAAACTTAACTACTTAAAAAGTTACATTCATATAAATATGTCTGTATGATTTATAGAATAAATTTATTACGCTGTAACGGTTTTGCTAAACTTTTTTATGTTTATTGAAAACCTGTTAGTTGTTTCGGGGTCCAGGTTAAATGTTTATTATCGTTGAGGGTAACTTTTCCTTAACGAACACTGACGAACTGCGTAGGAAGCTTAAGTAAAAGTTTCTTTGTTAAACAAAAGAGATATTTCTATTTAGCAATCAATGTGATATCTATAATGTTCCAAAATAAATTTCCCCTAACTTTCAATTTTAGTCTTATCTACATTTATGATGCATGAATAAAATATGTTAGCTTTAAGTTCGCCGCTTAACTTTTCTGTATTGCTGGAATAGTTGAGTGCGTTTCACGAATTTTATGGCCTGCTTAAGTTTATTAGACAAGTTCATTGCTCACATTGACAGCGCCAATTGGCCAATTTTGTTAGCTGTTTGTTGCTTGTGCACCTTTCAATCGAGCGCAAATCGACAAGATGGCAACGTAATTTTATCTCGTGGCTCTACTAATTTCCGCAGCTCGAACTAATTGCTAATGCTCGTTGAAATTGATGCTGCTGGGGGGACTTAGAGCGGAAAGAGGGAGGGTGATTTGTTGGCAACTTACCGCTGCGAGTAGAAAATCAAAATTGCAAACAGCGATTTGCTTGAAGCGAGTCGTGTCATCGGATCGCATGAGATGATGCCAGCTCTCCTCAACGTGCCGCATACTGTAGGACACATCGGCGGCAATTGGATTGTAGAAGGTGGACGTATCATCGTTGTGGTGCGTCGACGATGATTTACGCCCAGCCGAAACGTTATCCTTCTCACGTTCCTTGTCCTTGTGCGGTTCGCGTTCCTTCAGACTGATTACAGACTTTGTATCACTTCTGGTCGAATCGTTCTCCAGAGTGCTCTCATCGTCGTCCTGCGGAAAGAACAAATTAGCCAGCTCCATGTGCACACAACGTTTGCGTTCCACATCCATATAGCGAACGTTGGCCACTGTTGCACAGTAGTTGTGGCGCCACTGAATCAGCACCTTGCCGGACATAATTTTGTCGTGCAGCAGCAGTCGATTATCTGCGGGATGATGTAATTCATTAATTTGGTGACAATATTGTGTTTCAATGTAAAATACTTCTTTAGCTGAAATTTCTCAAAACTGTTTCGCAATGGTCTCTGGTTGTCTATTTTTTTAATTTAAGCTAATTTATTGTAATTTTTTTAGTGACCATTAAAAAATGGCAGCTGTAAGCTGAATATATAAAGCGGATCAGCTGAACTTACCCATTTGTTTGTGTATCTTCTTGAAGCTGGCGAAACTGAAGTGTCCGTTCTGCGTGTCAATTTGCGACTCCGGATCATCAGTGGGCATAAGCAGCTCTAGCAGCTCCGTCTCGGTCAGGCCATACTCGGAGCAGGAGATGTACGCAGCCAAACTGGCCACTGCCTGTCTGCCATAGTGCTGTTCCAACTCATCGAATTGCTGCTCCACGTAGGCCTCGAAGCTGACATTGTCGGCGCATGGTCGCTGCAAGTGCGTTGCATTTGCCTCCAGACCCAACACGAACTGATACTCTGCGGACTTGAATCTGTCCCGCTGCATGGGCGTAAACTTGAGCTGCTCCATGGGTGTTGTAGAGCTGCAAATGATTTGCACGTTCCATGGCAGCGAGGTGGGCAGCCAGGAGAGTGCAGCGACAATATCGCAGTCCAGCGGATTCAGCAAATGCAGATCATCGATGAAGAGAAACAGAACATCATTGTTCATATCCTCGATTCGGCGCAAAAGATTCTGAAACCAATTGCTGATGTAAAGCGGATCGAAGGATGCATCCTTAGGCAAATAGCCCTCGGGTATATTGAATATTATCGAAATCTGTTGGCAGATCACACGCAACAGTTCCAAATTGTACGCGGAACGCGGCGAGGCCTTCGCGAAGCGTATCACACGATGCACACGCGTCGAGGTGAACCAACTTGCCACCTGGCCATACAGAGTGCTAATCAGCGCACTCTTGCCGCTCCCATGTGCACCACGGATAAAGTAAGGTGCATGCCGGCTGCCATTCTTAAAATTGGTCATTAAATTCTGACGCAACTGCTGTGGCACCCGCGACTTCAGAAGCACCACACGCTCCGTATGCTCGCGCAATATCCGCAAATGTGTGGCATGTTCGTGAAAGATTTCCTGCACGATTACGAAAGTTAAATTCCAAATTAAATTTAAGTAAATATTATCTTATTGAATTTAAAATATTTCATATGGAATTAATGCTGAGTGATATTTGCCTAAACATAAATCTCTATCAAAACCTTTACATATTGAAATACAAATTAATTCAATAGCGACAAAGGAATAGAATAAATATCAAAGTGAATCGATTTTCTGTGTGGTAAGCTAGAATAGACGACAGCAATCAGCGGGCAAATCATACATTTGACATGCTGCAACTGACATCAAAAGTCAGCGCAGTTTCAGGGAATCAAACCTTGACCCTCTGGACGACTGCTAGTTCGGGATGTGGTTTGACATTCAGATCAAGCACTTGCCACACACACACAAGACAAAAGCTGAAGACAGCTCTCCTTTCATGACTGGGGCATATATTATGCCAAAATATCTACCGTCTGCATCAGCCGCAGCCTCCTTTCTCCTGCCGTGCCTCAAACTTTATTTGAGCGACTTCCTGAGTATGCTTGCTCGTAACTTTGTTTACTTGCTATGCTAACAAAATTCCACCTGCTGAGCTAAGCTTGTCGCTATCATTGACATCATCATCTTGGTAGCTTCTATTTGGTCTTTGTTGTTGTTGTTGGCTGGCAGTGGCATGTTTTCCACTACGATGTAGTGGCCACCAGCCCACTTATGTACTCTCACACACTTTCTTACACACACACACACGAACACATATGCACTTAAGAGCCCGTCATCTTTATCTTTAGCTCTGTCTGAGCTGTCCAGCTTGAACTCATGTCTACACTGTACAACTACAACTTGAGTATTTGCCTTTGAATTACTTTTAGTAGCATTACTCTTACTCTCTTTTTTTTGTTAATTGTTACTTACTCAAAATCATCTATTGTCTAGTCTATTATTAATCGCAAAAGTAAAGCTTTAAATGTTTATGACTAATATAATAGTTTACATTTAGTATTCAACTAATGAGCTTTTGAGCTTGAATATCTATGATGTCTACAATTTATGATATGTAAAGCTTTCGGTACAGTGTATCTTATAGCAAGTTTACTTGACAAGAACTTTCTTTCGTTTTTTTTTTTTTTTGTAAATACAGGTAACGAACTACGAACTTTGGCCAAATTCAACTAAAGTTTGTCTTTGTGGTTTCACTTATGTAATGTCTAGTCTAGAGCATCACAATCCCAATCTTTATCCTGTCAAATACTAGGTAAAGTTCAATCAATTAACACCAAACTCGTTCTCTTTAATTAGTAAATTAAAGGCGAGTCGCTGTTTATTTCACATTCCAAATATTTGATCCAATAAATTGATTCTAACGTTTCACATTATTTTTCTTCGATTTTAATAATTTGTTCAAATAAGGAACTCTGATTAGACTCCAACAAAAGATTGGTTTATGTTCAATTAATCGTTTTTATAGCATGCATAAATCCTATAAACTGAATTGAGTTAAACTGGAGTGTATCATTTAATTAAAAGATCTTAAAATCGTATGCTTAACTTTTCTCAGTGCCCACACTCTTCCTGTTTCCATAAGCTGATTTCGCTTTGTAAATCTGATTGATACAGTGCTCATTGGCAAGTGCCCTTGTTGTGGCTAAGCCGCAGAGTCAAGAAACGAGCTGTGGTCAAGTTGGGATGTGAATGTGAATCTGAATTTATGCTCCGACTTTGAGTGGTGCTCGGTGGTGCATAGACAGGCACAGATGTGACTTGAAGGAGAGCCGGTTAATTAGCTTGACATTTACTTGCTTTCAATTGGATTATGTGTATGCTGTATGTGGCCCCAACAACTGAAGGTGAGTGTTTGGCTCTGAGTGTCACCATGTGCCTAGACCTAGGGTGTGGGTGGTTCATACTTTTTCTTATTTCTAGCTTGCTTGGTGGCTTCAAATGCCACAGCATTTTGTCAAAGTGCTCAGCAGCGTAAGAGGGTAGAATGACGAGTGGGGCTTGTGATGTGCTGGGTGTTTCGACTTTAAAGGCAGAGAGGCAAGGCTTTCAGTTTAACGATGGGGCGGGGTGTCGTGAGTGGTGCTCGCCTGAATGCAGTTTATGTTGCAACGGGCATCGTTAAGTGCAAGCAGGCGTGGAGGCGTGGCTGTCTGCATTGCAAGCAAGTGTAAGTGTGTTAATATGTCAGCAGCAGCCTGGAAAAGTAAAAAATAATGGGTGTGGTGTTGCAAAGACAGAGGCTGCGGCTGCCATCGTCCGCTAATGGGGCAGCAAAAGCTCGCATTACGCGTCGTCCTTAGGTTTTGCCCTAAGTTTAAATGTAAAATACTTTTAACAAAAGCCAACGAGTTGCGAATGCGAAGGCGGGTCTATGTGTCCGGCAATGTGGTCCGAATGACCTCAAGCTACCAACAAATCATCATTATCACCACCACCATCATCATCATCATCATCATCATCATCATCATCATCATCATCATCATCATCATCATCATCATCATCATCATCATCACCATTACCATCATTCCGTGGCAAGTGAGTAACAGCAGAGTCTTTGCAAGTTTTAGCCAACTGCTGCTTATGGCTGGTGGCTAAAATCCGCCTTATTTACGCCAGAAAATGAAGATGTCTTGATATTGATTTTATTTTGGATTTTCCTTTTGTATTCCTTCTTTAACCATTTGGCAATTCAATTTCACAGGTGTTTCAGCAAATATTGTACAGCGATATTGATAAGCCAACTGAAGAGAGACAATTCCACTTAGGCCAAACTAATGGAAAGTCAATAAAACATATATCAGAAAAATGTGACCTTTAAAGCTTTAGATGTATAAACATAAATTTATCTTCAACTGAATTTTTGGATTGTTAAAAAACAAATGTGAAAAATTACATTAGTGGGGATCAGGGAAACACCAGAAAAACGATTTACATATTTACATTTAGCTCATATATGTATTTTGTTTTGCAGATTTTATTTCCAGTCGTGATTATAATTGTCTTCATAAAATTAAAAACATTTTAATCCACGCTCCTGAAAATATATTGTATAGTCTCTCTCAGGCGACTGCTGTTGTACCTGTCTACCCACCTATAACTCATATAAGACTCTACGAATACAAACTTAATGCATAATTTACTTGCCGTACATAAACTCGAACACACATTTAATTAACATACCCAAAGTGTTCCAGGGCACGTAAACAAAAACGCAAACAATAAGAAACAGACTGCAAGTATACAGAAAATGTAACAACTGACCCCTTAAAAATGTTGTGAACCTGCCATCGGCCACAGTAAATGTTAGGTATGTTGTCTAAATTTGAGATTCCACTTTTAAGTAATATAAATGCCATAATTTGTTTTTTCAGGGCATCTTTGGCTTGTTTGGGCCTTTAATGCTTGGAATTAATTTATGACTGTTTTTTATTTTTCTGGAATGCTTTGCTTGAAGCGAGACACAATTAAGAATGCAGCTGCCAGCTGCGGGGCCCCAGCAACCGTTGCTGATTAAATAAGCGACCCGGAATGAAAAACAAATGCGGCTGTCAGAGTATAAATAAATGTAATTTAATGTGGAGAGCGAGCGCAGACAAAAAACACTTTGTAGCTGTCTGCATTGTTAATTGCGGCACTCAACCACCCAACCCGCCCAGCCATCCATCTCCACACGCTCACAGCAGTATCTCACCTGCACAGTCTTTTTCCTCCCCTTGATTACATCGGGATCATTTGTAATATGCGCCTCGATTAGCAGACGCAGCTTGTCGGTGACTTTGTTCTTGAATTTACTTAAATACGCCTCGTGGTCCTCGTTGTCCGGATCGATGAACTCGCTGCTGGCGCTTCCGGGCACACTGCAACCATAACAATAATAATTACAACAACAACAGCAATAACGATAAAACAATTATGTGTCGCTCAATTAAATTGATGAGTCCCTTGTGCCGGCTACTTACACGAGTGTCGTGTGATTATCCGTTGATAGGTTCATGGTCAGCTCATCTTTGATTTTGCGCAACCGCTCACTGGCCTCCACATCGCGCCCGCTGCTTTGGGCAGCGCGCTCCCGAAACACGGCCAGTATCTTCTCACTGGAGTGTGCTGTTGTTTTTGTTAGTATAATGGGTGGAACTTCATAAATGCCTCGCCTTGTAATTTGGGTGCTTTACTCACCCATTGCACGCTGCACTTCCAGCTCGATTTGTGTGCGTCGCAGCAGCTGTACGCGTCGCATTAGTTCCGCATCCGTTGTTGCAACCAGATATTGCAACGATTTCTCCAGCGTCTGACGCAATAGACGTGATTCTGTCAGCCACTCTTCAGAGGGCAGCGAGCTGTAATTTGTCAAGACAGCTGAAGAAGTTAGGAGATATAGACAGATACAAGCCATAAAAACCGATAAAAGCATTTTATAATGCTCGGAGAATTGCAGTCGTTAAAAACAGTGTATTATTGAGTGCAAACTAAATTAATCAAACTTTCTTAATTTCAACTATGCACTTCTCTCAAGCCCTGAACAAATTCGATTAAGATCAGATTTCATTATCAGCTAAAGCTCAAAAATAAATGTCTGTTACATTTTTTAAATTTGTTTTTCTTCTCCCCTAGAGAGTTTTTAGAATAGTTTTCTCTCATTTATTAAATCATGAAACGTACAAAATTAAAAGCAATTATTTCAGTATCATATATACTTCAAAAGACTAACTTTACGTGCAACATATCAAGTTGCATGACACGCGTCGGAGTGGAAAGCAATAAGTGCGCAAGAACAGAATCATTCCCAAGCACAATCAATGTCAACAGCTTGAGATAAACGCAAATTAAAAGCCTTGAGCACAAAAAGGAATAATTATTAACAAAAACTTGATGGATCAAAAGAAATCCCAGAGGAGCGAAAGGTTGAGCATTTCGTTGCAAAGCAATCGCAGCTAAGAGACATTAATTTATTTAGAGAAAATAATCATATGTATTTAATTCAAGACTATATTAACTTACTTATGCGAGTAGGAAATACGTCAATTAATATGATATAAATAAATAATAATCAAAATTGCTTAGACTCTCTTTGGGCCTAACGAATATAAACTGACCCAAACATTTATTTGTAGTTTCTCAGCTATTTAATAAAACCTTCATTAATTGTTTAATGGCGATATGCTTTATTAATTCGCTTTAATTTTCCATTAGTTTATTTGAATTCTCGTGACTTATTCCATTCGAATTGTGATTAACTTCATGTGTATTTTCTGAATTCATTTCATTTGGCAATGCTTTCATTGCTTTCATGTTACCATTGCCCATTAGCCATAAGCAGCATAATTAGCAGCCGTCAAGTGCTGGGATTGGCCTTTCCATAACAGAACACAAATGGTTCTAACTCTCTGCGGGCACCCTCGAGCAGCTGCCTTTGTTGGCTTAAGAGTTGTGCAAATATTTGCAAGGTCTGTGCAGTTGCAATTGAGTTTGCAAACAACAACGCGAGTATGCACAAGGATAATGATTCGACTGCCAAACTCACCGATAGTCCGGTTTGAGCACACGCTGTGTTTCATGCTCGGCCTTGTCATACCAACGCTCAACCAGCTCCACCTCATTTTTCGTCAACGTTGGCCTCTCGGCCAGCAGGGCTGTGTAGATGTCCTCATCAATGTGTGTGGGCAGCGGGGGGCGCCCAATTCCATCGCCAATTAATGCCAAAAAGAAGACGCTCTTTGAGTGCGCATGGCAGGTGTCAATCTCGTGTAGAAAGTCCTGCAGCATATAAGGATCACGCTCCAGGAGCGTCACATCCAAAACGCCCGTGCCAAAGTGCATATCAACAATTTCCAGCTATTAAAGTGCAAACAAAAAATTAGAATCATATTTAGTTTACAGGTATAATTGAAAAATTTAAGTATACTTAAAGAATACTTAAAACATCAAATTATACATATATTTCAATATATATAAGATGCATTTTAATAACATCTTCACCAATAATTAGGTAATCAATTTACCCTAGCTATATTGTTTCAGTGGAGCAGCTAACTTACCTCAATTTGTCGATCATCATAGAGCATCTGCAGCTCTGGTCCGACCAGCTCGAGGAGCATGCGGCGCTCCTGATTGAACTCCTGCTTCAGGCTAGCCACATAGATTTTGATAAGCAGCGGCTTTGGGAGGCGTGTCTGGGCGCTGGTCACGCCCCGCAGCGCATTGAGGATGCTCTCATCGATTGGCGCGGCCATTTTTGCCAAATGCTACTGGCAACTTACTGGTTGGCTGACGAGCCAAAAGGCGATGAGCGTTTGAATGTGGTTGAAAAATCTGTCGGCTTAATTTATTGTTTTCGCTGTGAATTTATTAAACTTGGCCAAAATCAAGCGGGAGCGTCACTCTCGCAGTAGCAGCAGCAGCAGCAAAGCCTTGGCACATGTTCAAGATCAAGTCACGAGTATCCTTCATTGGAGCACAATCTATCTTTGACTGCACATTTCTATCCAGCATATAGCTGCATATGTCTATCAGTATCTGTATCCGTATCTGTATCTGTATCTGTTTCTGTGCAAATACATGCGTGTATTTTTGTGTGTCTGTGTGTATTGTGGTTGTGCAGATGTGCTTGCCTCAATTCATCTGCAACTGGCACGCATGGCAGGAAGGGACCCAGGAACAGGGTGTTAGCATCGCTTGCCACCAGCTCAACGCCGCTGCCAGTTGCGTCCTGTGCATCGCGATGTTGTGCCAAAGTTTGCCCTTTACGGATAATATTCTATTTTATTTTTGTTTGCTCCACTGTCGTTGCTGCAAATACAAATTGAAAAGAGCAAATGTATTTATGGTACTATGTCTAAAGCGACAAGCCAAGATTTCTGTAAAAAAAAATGTAAGTGCTAACAAACACACACATACATATGTATACGATAAACGAGATGTTGAAAAGTTTTTTCCTTGATAGAAATACTGTTTTATGATCATCACTGTCATCAGAACGACAAAGTGTTAACAGTTGATTGCATTTGTGGATTGAAAAATTGCTACGACTCCAACAACAGCAGCCACATATAAAAGAAACTTTATAAAAAAAAAAAGCAGTTAAAAGTTACACTGGATCGCACACATTATTTGACAATAATTTGTAGCACAGTGTTCATCAGATTAGTGTCAATAGTTCGCACAGAAGTAGGTCACATGAAAAATAATTTAATTTAAACAAAATTTTACAGAGCAAACCAGCAACAATTTATTGAATCAGATATGGATCGAGTTTGTTCAAAACTTTAACGCAAGTATTGATTAGGTTAAGCAAATATTTCATTGCTTTTGCTAATATAATATGTGAAATTTGAACATGCTTATTGGATCGATATTTTTATTTTATTATTTTCTTGAAATCAAACTAAACAACATTCCATATTTAGTAAATTTATATTTATAATATTGCTTGACAGCGCTGTACAGCAACAAATGTTGTTTATTTTACGCGCCACTTAATAAACGCTAATACACTGCAAATAAATGTTCTGATTTTCAAAGGCGCCAAATATACGTTATCGTTGTAGTTTTATGTGTTTTTGCAGTTCCGCGCGTTTGACTTTAATGTGCGCCCTAATAGAGTGAGATATACAAAACGGGACAGGCGTCGGCAACGGCTACATTTAAGGCTTTAGGTTCTGCCAAACACATACACACACACACAGAGAAAAACGCAGAGAGTTGGTCTAATGAAGACTTCGCGCAGTTATTCGCCTAACAAAATCGATTGCAATTAATTCCGCTTCAGTGAGTTGGCTAAATTGCTCGTTTGAGTATTGGCAGGAGCTGGACTTGGGTCAGCAGCTTCAGCTTCAGCTTCAGCCAGCTGGCCTAAAGGCAGCTCGTCCATATTTTTGTGTGTATGCATGCGTGTGTGTGTGTGTGCGCGTGTATATTTAATCAAAGGTGCGAGTCAAGCGCGTAGTTTGGGTCTGCGTTCAGAAAGTGCAATTACCAAAGCGGCCTTGCAATGACAACACACTTCACTAAGCAGCCCCTCACCACCCACCACCAACACCCATACGCAGCACCCACCCCTTCCCCTTGATTATTACCCTCTCCTTAAGCCAATAAATATTTAATGGTCAAATAAATAGCGCCTAATGAGCGACTGCCAGTGATTCGAAAATTATAGATACGAATTCAAGTAAGGAGTTTCATATTCACTCCCAAAAGTTTGCGGGCAAATTGTGTTGGCTGTTGAGCTATTGCAGTGACATTTAACAACAGACAATTACCTGGCTATAATGGAGGCGATTGGTTTGCCGATTAAGCCCATTATTGGGCAATTTCCCCCATTTTGGTGACAGTGACAGTTCGGTGCCGTACGAAACAGACGGTGGCAAGGACACTCAATGAACGACACTGGCTTCTGAATGGGTAACTGCTAAATAATGGCACAAGGCTTTAACATATGGCCCAGAAGCGTTGCTTCTATGCTTCGTGTGGCATTGGGCGATGGGAGCTGGCCGGTGTCAAATGACATCCATTAGGGCAAAGCAACGACCACTAGGCACTGCCTCAACGAGCACTGACCTTGATTCAATGCCTCAGCTATCTTTTTCCCTCTCCAAGTGTATATATTGGCCAAAATTCGATACAGTGAGTAAAAATCGTTTCGCATTGGCAACTGGCTGTTGAATTTAATTTATAAGTATTGATATTTAGCAAATGCCAGCAGAGCCTTGCAACACGTTGCTACTTGCAACATTTTCACAAGTTAAGGTCTTTGATGCGACCCAATTGCTCAGCCATAACCGTTTAGCAGTTTGCATAGCCTTGGCCGCAATATGTGCAACAATTTGTGCTTGATTCTTGGCCAGTGCTTTTGAAAGGAAGTCAGTTAAGAATTTAGACTTTACTTTTGTGTTTATAAGACAGAAAGAGAGAGAGAGAGAGAGAGAGAGAGAGAGAGGGAGAAGGAGCGAGACTGAGTGAGAAATAGATAGAGAGATAGGGAGTCAGAGATAGATATATGTATATATATACAGAGAGAGGAATACATATGCTTACATATACATATATATACATATAGAGAGAGAGAGAGAAAGAGAGAGTTTCAATGAAATAGTAAGGCGAAGAGCTTAAGACAGAGAGCGCCATAGTGATAAGAGAGAAAAGCCGGCCTCTATAGGTAGTTAGAGATAGAAAGAGTAAAGCTTACCTGTGAGACACAAAGTTAGACGCTACACAGAGACATCGATCTTTAAGCACCAACATAAAATAATCACTGCTGAAACTGTATCAGAGCCACGTCCTGCTTGAATTCATGAGAATCGCATAGTCCTTACAAATTCGGAAATAACATAAAGTCAACTTGCTTATGCCATAAAAATTAAGGTCTCTAGATCTAAAATAAAATGCGTTTGTACTTATGCATATGTATTTCTCAATTAAGTAAAATTTTAGGCCCAATCGCAAAAACTATTAAATCAAAACACAGCACATAAGTCTAACTTAAACACTTCAAATCGAGGTTGTTAATGCTCGCTTAAAAGGCTTTAAAATGTTTCATAAAGCGTTTTGTGGGGGTGTTGATGTGTGCCAGTGCAGCTTTAGGCGTTGCTTTGATTGCTGAAAGTCATAACTTTTGGCCCCCGGGCCGAGTTGCATAATCGAAACGGAAGCATGTAGGCCACAGAGGAGCCACTGGAATCTGGTTACGCCAAGTGGTTTTGCTCCGTCTTTGTGTAACTAAGTGGGGGGAGCGGGGGGCCAGAATCAAAAAGGAAGACCGAAACCGAAAATAAAATATTGGCTGTGACGCGCCACGCATAAATAAATTAATGGTAATAAGTTAAAGACCGCAACAGGCTGGCGTAACCAGCAAAACCAAAGAAGAAAAGGAACAGGCTAAAAGATGTGGCACAAGCATGGAGCAGGTGGTGTGTGTGGCAAGCACAAAGAACCCAAATCCCAAACAACAACAAAATTGGGCAGGTTAGGAAGAGAAAGCAAATATAATGGTCGAAAAAAACGCAAATTCAGCAAATAAACAATGTGGAAGCATTTTATACGCTGGCAACAACAACAACAGCAGCAAACTGAAACGTGCAACTTATGTGCCGCACTCTCATTTCGATTGCGTGGCATTAATATTAAATGCGTCGCGGCATATGTCCATGCGTGTGTGTCAAACACACCCACACACACACTCATTCAGCTGTCGCTTAGGTGCTCATTTTTCTTATAAATAATTAAACCGAATTCCAACAGCCAAAATTAGAGCAGTTGCTATTCATTTGGACTCGGCTCTCCACTGTCTAAAACTGCTGCCTCCCTACATTGCAATGAGCGAGTTTTTATGGATTCAATGCCTGCATTTATATGCCAAGCACGGAAAAAACTTAAAAGCTGCTTTTACTGCTTCAATATTATTCGACAGACTCCAGAAAAGTATACCATGAATGTTTTTCCGTTATTGTTTTTTTTTTATAACCTGTTCCCATAAAAATATTTGGAGAAAGTAGCAAAAAGTTGTGTAAATGTATGTAAAAGCCATAAAGTACATATTTTTATGGAAATTCATACAACGTTCTTCTCACTTGTTTTCTCAAGCAAATATTCAAAATAATATCAAATTAAAATGTATACTTTTCACGTTCTTGCTAATTGATAAATACGAATACCAGAAATAAATATTAAATGCATATATCTATAGAGAACATTTATATTACAACATATTATATAGATATTCTGGCTGTTTTATAATTAATACAGAAGCTAGCCGTTAAGTATATGATATTATTCGATATAATTCGGGAAGGGTCTCCTTTTTTAGGATATCTGCCAGACAAGCATTCTTGCTTAGCGCATTCTAACTTTATTTATTTTTTATTATAATTTTTTTATTTTGACTGGTGGTGTACGAAAATAGCAACAAGCGCCACGAATATTTCTGGCACAGCTGAGACGCCAACGAACGTGAGAGAAAAACTGGAGTAGAGCACAGAGCCGATGTCTTTACTGGTGTTGTTGTTGTTTAGAGCCGGAGTGCAAGATGGTAGCGCTATTGTTCCAGTTTTGGCATTCATTGAAATAAAACTTTATGCCACCCATCAGGACAGATGTGGCTGCGACCAGGGAGCTTCGAATGGTTGCCACATGGAGTGGGGTGAAGTGGTCTGGGCCAACCACCCAACGTCTACCCAGTTGATAAATATGAAATGAGCTGTGGCCTGAGCTGCTGAAAGTTTTTTGTTTCTTCTTCTTTTTCGTTGCTGTCGACCCAAATTGATTTTTTTTACTTGGTTGTTGTATTTTATGTGTTCGCCCCTGTTTTGGCCCTCAGATGATGCGTGAAAATTGAGCAATTTGACGTTTTAACTGTTGCTCGGTGGCCATTACCGTTGCTGGCTGTAATCAGCCGCGTGCCAACTACATTG
The DNA here is from genome assembly GCA_037043625.1 of Drosophila melanocephala. Lineage (NCBI taxonomy): Eukaryota > Metazoa > Arthropoda > Insecta > Diptera > Drosophilidae > Drosophila > Drosophila melanocephala. The sequence goes on from JBAMBD010000420.1 coordinate 49,844, forward strand.
CAGTGAGGCAAGTGCAACAATTTCAACTCTGATTTATGGCGAGCGATGGAAACCACCCAGTGGGTAAATTAGCGTATGCGTTATTTGTGGTTAAAAGCCGAGCTGATTGACTCAAATGGAATGCACAATTGTAATTTCAGACGTCGCCATTGATTGTGTATGTAATATGTGCCCAGTCAACAACTGTGCCCAGCTGGAGTCCTACAATCCTGCCGATTATGAAGTTAATTTCAGTTGCCCTCAGCAAGGTGATGACCCTTTTGCTTATATTGTGTGGCTAGCAGCTGCGACTGCTACTTATTACATATATATTTGTGTGTTTGTATATAAAAAAGGCCATTTCTTGACCCTTGACGGTCTGTCACACAACAAGCCCAACGCACACTCTCACACACACACACAGTTACAGTCAGTCCTTTTATATTCGCTGCCTGGCATTCGTTTGATTGTGAGCTGACTTTTTAATTTGAGGCATCAGATACTAGACATGCCTTTGACAAATTTACGTTTCTTACCTGAGACTGAAACGGCTGAAGGACATTGCTTTTAGCTATACCCACATTTAGTTATGCACAGCAGGCAACAACACAAAAGCAACGATGATGAGCCCATAAAAAAATGCAAATAATATGGAATGCTAGATGCTATGGTAGAGGGAATGAATGGAGAGAGAGATTAACTAAGTGATACCCCTTAAGCAGGCCTAAAGTAACACGAATCGCATTCATTTCAGCTTTGTTTATTAAAATACACAGTGGAGCAGGCAAAGCTAAATTATATTTCCTTCTAAACACGTCCGCTTATTTTACTTTAGTCACAACGATTGATTCCGTCTACTTCTTTAAGTTGGTAATCACACAATTGATATCGATCGATATCGATATCAATGTAATGTACAGATGTTACCGTCACTATTAGTCTGTTGCCTACATCACTAAGCAGACAATACATTGGGAATGTATTTGACAATGTATTTTCTGCTTAGTGCCTACATTCAAATGGCCTGCTACAACAGATAAAACAAGAATGCACTCTACACACATTAAAGACATGAATCATGAATAATCAAAGATTGTTCGCAATGCCTTTTAATAGATTATATTCAACAGGGACTTGAAAACTATATAGAAAGTATACTTTTTTTTTTATTTGGTTTTCCATGATAAGTGTTGTTTTCTTTATATACTCCGATATTTTACGAATTCCTATGGGATAGGTGTAGCTTATTTTAAACAATCGACATATTTATATTACCGACATGTTTATATTACTTTGAACACTACTTTTTTAATAACTTATTGAATTACTTACTGGTTTTTCAATCAGTTCTTTCGCAATTTTTCATAAATTGTGGAATATGTTTTAGATATTTACACCTGTATCAAATTAATTTTTGATAGATTTTCAAATGATCAATGTAGATAATATATCAAATAAATAAACAATTCACCTTGTAAAGAGAGCTACGCTCTTAAGAATAACATTGTAACTAAGCTACAAAGCATCAGCTCGTATAAGAAATTATATGTCTAGCTTTTATAGTCTCTGCCATAAATCGAGGTGTGGTCATAATGCTGTTACACTACAAAACAGTATAGGGTAGCAGCTGCCTGAAATTTGTTGTTTGCCACCAGCATGTGCAGCACTTTATTAAACCATTTCTGTTGGCGCATTTGCTATGTGTGCAGGGTATAAAAATAAAACATTTTCAAGTGTCTTTCATTTTTTTGCTCGTCGTCGCTATCTATTCTTTGTTTTTGTTTTTAGGATGCCAAGCGACTGTCGAGCTGCTGCCGCGGATGCTGCTGCTTACAAAAGTAAATAAACTTGCACAAGCAGCTCACGCAATTCGTGCTCGACTACATTCAGGCCAGGACTCGTAACTTGGTCTAAATTCTACACAAAACAAGGAAAATGGAGGCGGGGGGCGGGACCAGGCCTACAATAAAAATGGCGCATAAATCAAAAAGTGCTGGCGGCCGCCCTTCCAGCGTTTTGCTTGCCAGCAAAGCCTTTCACACACACGAACGCACACACACACACACCAAACACACACATAAACACGTGTAAATACACGCAAGTAGGTATATGTGTTAACAGGCGTAAGCATTTCCGGTCGTTTGCAAATTCGATTTCATGGCATTGTCACGTAAAATATTCGCCAAAAAATCATGTCAATGAATTTTGTCATACATACATACATACATTGCCGCCATTTTCAAATTCGAAATTTTCAAATATTTAACTCCCAAGTTGCTGGCTGATTGTAGATTCAACAACCACTCAGTGCTTGCCCCCCAGCTTCAAGCGGCAGAGTCAACAATTTTGATTCTATTTGCGCTTTATTAGGGCGCCGCCATTCAGTGATTGGAACTCAATGGAGTATTGTGAAAGGGATTGTCAGCTTTTTGGTATTTAATTATTTAAGGATTTGCCACTTTTGTGGATGAGGGCAAGACGGAGCAGCAGCCACCTATATTAGAAATAAGTATTTGATGCTTGAAATGATGTGGAATATTGTGGATGTGCCAATGTAAACAGTTTACATAGAATGTCTAAATCGTTAATTTGACTCATACCATGAAGAAGTCAGAGTGCTGTTAATCACAGCTAAAATGTGATTGGCGGTCATGTCAGCCCGAATCTAATGCGTAATTGCAAATGATAAGCGGCTTTCAAATTAATGATGCATGATACGTACACACACAGCACCCACACAAAATACGCACATTCCCACTCTCTACCCCTGGTCCAGCGCTTTATCGCATTCAACGCATAAGCCGCAAACGCAAATCACATATTACAAATCATTTTCATAACGCCTTATATTCGGCGTGTGCTTCAATTATGGGCCAAAGTTTTCTGTTCAGCCAACCCAATACAAAAACAAAAAGAACCAGGCCAATATAACGATAACATCAGACAAAACGTGTGAGGACCTCCTGTGTGTGTGTGTGTGTGTGTGCTGACTTTGGGGATTAAAAATTATTGATTACCTCGGAGCGCTAAAAAGTTTTCGATTTCTAAGACACTCTGTGTATTGAGTGGGGGCAAAAACTTTATTAAGTTATATTTGCGGCTTTCCTAACTGATTAGCTGTTATACAGAAATCTGAAATCAGAAATCAACTCATAAATAAGTTAATATTATTCATGATATAGTCAGATATAAGTTATGCTACTTGCCGAGATATATTGTAAGAGGTATTTATCGTATTTAAATCAAGTTTATTTAGAAAGTATCTTGGTAAGATAATCACTGAAAAATACATCTTAATCAGTAAGTTCTTTCACTCAAACAAAAATTGAAACCAATGAAAAAAAATAGCTAAGTCAGCCCTGTGAAAAATTTGGCAGATTGCCAAGCATAATATTTGACTTAAGAAAGCAATCTTTATTTTCAGTTTTAAGTACCATCGAATCAGAGTATTTCACATTATATATGGACAGAGAATGACGAGTTGCAAGAATCTGCAATTATGTCAGCAAAAGTCACATGGCCAAATTGTTTACAAAGTCGTAAAATAATTTTGTGGCATCAGCAACTTCGACAGGCTTTCGCTGCAGACAAAGTTCAAGTTCCTTCATGTGGCAGGCAGAGTGGGGTAAGACAGTAGCCTAGCAAGTGCATGAGTTGAAGTGGGTAGGTAGGCTTTACAATAAAGAAATTGGGACTTTTCATTAAGCATATTATAAGACGAGCACACTTTGACTGCGTATTTGCAAATAAAATTTCAATTCAAAAATGTTTGCTTTCGTTTTATGATGGGCACTTGAATCTGCACAAAGTGCCACAAACCGAAGGAAAACACTTTTAAACAAAATATAGAAAAAGAGAAGGCCTTTAAGTGTGCAACTTGAACATGTTCGAAATCCGAAAATGGACAAAACGAAAATGGCATAAGGGAAAACTGATGTGCTGTGTCTCGAATATCTGGCAAAAGTCTACATGAATATTGCAGCTATGTCTGCGATTATGTGAGTGTGTGTCTGTGGTTTTGTGTGTGTTTCATATGTGTGTGTAGTGCTTTTGCATGTCCAGCTTAACCAACTGACAGTTTCAGCTTCAGCTCTCTTTCCAGCAACATGCGGCACATATGTCAACGGGCCCAGGCCAAAAAGCTGTAAAAATATGTCTCTCTTCTCTGTCTCTCCTTCTCGGTGACCAGGTCCGCGACTTGTCAGCTGGACCGCTGTAAAATTAGTTACGCCGAAATGTATTTATCAAGGTTTGAACGCAGCGTGTGACGCACTCCCACTCGGCAGGCGCCAACATTTATTAAATGGCTATAAACAAGTGGAACAGATTGCGACCCAAAAACAACAACAACAACATCGACAGCAACAGCAGCAGCAACGAACAGCAACAACTAACTACATGTTATGGACAAAACGGACGCCCAAAAGCATGCAACAGTTTATTTATGAGCACAGCTGAAAACCACAAGAAGAAGAAGCAAGAACAGCAGCAGCAGCAGCAGCAGAAAAAGTGGGAACAAAAGAAGAAGAAGAGTTTGTGGGGGTTGTCGTTTTTCCGAATAGCGATAAAAATCGCACAACACGCTATTTTGGCTTAGTGTGAAAATAAAAGTATGTTTCTGCTTTGTGTTTATCGTCGGGTTGTTGCTTGATTTAACTTTTTAAATTATGAACCGAGTAAATGAACAATTTTACAAATTATGGCTACTTTAAAGCAAACAAACAAACAACCCTTAATATCTTAAGGTAAACAAACAAACAAGTATAAGGCAATTACAGTTAGCTGACTTTGATTTTGAGCAAGTTAAGTTGAACATGTTAGGAGGGCAATAACATTTATTGTTTAACCATTCATTTAATAGCACAATCTGGCAACGAATTCTCATTGCACATTCTCCCATTAAAATATTTAAAAGAAAGTTAGAAGGCCTAGGAATGGCGGATAACCTGAATCCGTCTCTTAAATCTATAGCGGGCTTGATGTTTGTTTTATTTATATGCAAATAAGTTTTGGCAAAGAAAATCTTAGTTCCTTATCCGATCATAATAAAATTTGTACATTTGATCAATGATATGCCTGAGAATATTATATATGAATTGGAAGGCTATATCTATCAAATTGTATTTATTATTGCTATCGAAAATTGATTTGTCTCTGAGATTTGCACAGACCGACAGACGGACAGCCCGAAATCGGCTCAGCTATTGTTGCTAATCTATACACACAACAATATATATACTTTATGGGATTGGATACGCATACTTCTGCAGTTACATACTTTTTACAATTTCATTAATATAAAAACAGACTCATAGCAGCTGACATTATTATAGAAATCAAATATTCAATACGTTCCCATTTATAATTAGTAAATGGGAAACGTTTTTGCGTGTCACTTTTGAGTTAATGTTTGAACAGCTAATAACACTGCAAAGTGTAGGAAAAAATTGAAGACAGCGCGCATGGACACTTCACATGTGCCCCAGATACAAGTTTGCGAGAGTACTCCCTGTGGAGTATTGTTGTTGCTGTTGTTATTGCTTATTGTAGTTATTGTTGTGGTTGCTGTGCGATATTTAATTAAAATTGTGGCGCACACACGAAGTAAAAGAATTTCCAAGACATGTAGAATAATACTATGTGCATAAACCCATTCTGTGAGTTTGTGTTTATTTTCAATGGTCTTTATTAAGCGACTGCCTGGTGAGTGGTGCATAGATAGGCAGCGGGTGTGTGTGTGTATGTGGAGGCGAGTACAATGTCATCGCGCCTTGGCAAACGGAACAAATAATGAAGCACTGCGCCAATATTTAAAATACATACAACTGCCGGAGTTTTGAGTATTTAACATGCTGCGACCGATAAGAGCAGTGCGAGAAGTAGATAAAAATTCTGTCTTAATTGCTGGCTAATTTGCGATTGCCTTGCGTTAAGCAGATGCAAAGGAGATTACTCGAAAGGGGAGTGGGGACGCGAGATTTACGGAAGCTGTTAGCAACTGCCACGCCCAGCACGTGGCTGCGGTTACTGCTGTGCAGACAGTCATAACAATTAAAGTGCGTGACGAAAATACTTCCCAGTGACACAACCCTCTCCCCTTACCTTCCAAACGCCCATTTAGCAAACACTCTTATCACGCATTCAAATTTTCGCGCACGAGAATTTTGTGCAGCCATTTCATGCGGCACTCTTTACACAAGCTGTCAGCATTTGTTAATAATTTTTATTCCATTAAGCTAAACAAAACCCACTGGCAAACCCACTCATACCCTGCCGCTGACTTAATGCAAAACCACACCACACACAGCAGCAGACCCATTCATGCCACGATGCTCATACTCAGATTTTATTTTCACTGTTTTAGGATACTGTTTTTCGGTTGCTGGTGCTGCTTTTGTTGTTGTCTGACATTATTCATTTGGAAAAACGTGAAATATTTTGCAGTTTACATCTGCCGCAGCTAAATTGTGAATCAGTATGTATGCGTATGTGTGTATATATATATGTGTGTATATATGTGTGTGTGCGTGACACATTTTTATGAGTTGTGGCAGCAGGGTTACGTGCAACGTCGACGCTGCTTGTGCTGTTGCCGCCTCTGATGTAGCCATTGTCTAATGGCATTGCCTTCTATTAAGTGGTTCGAGTGTTGATTTATGGCACTTTGCAGCACACTCTCTGCTTTCCCGGCCAAAAACCGCCAATGCCCGCAGGCCACCCACTCAAGGACACTCTCTGGCTATGTGTGTGCGTGTGTATGGTTTTTCACCTTCCATTTAAACTTTATGCGCCCATTTTGCATTTAAAGTGTATGAGTGTGCGCAGATAAATGCTTTAAAGCACATTACTCATACGCCATGTGAGCTGCAAACACAAATATTATATATAAAAGAAAGAGCTTTTGATCCACAGAGAGCGGGAGAGAGAGAGAACGAGAGAGGGAGTGTCGAAGAATGTCAGACGACTAGTCGAGGCATACTTAAATTAATTGGAACAACCCAAAGCAATTTGATTACGCAGCGAGCGGCAACAAAGATACTGAGACGGGAGCTGTGGTACTGGGGCTAACAGAATTAATCGGAAAATAAGTTATGCTAAGCAGTAATGATAACTAGATTTACAAATAGATTTAGAAATTCGCCAAGAGTATTCGTGACTCATAGAATTTCGTATCGATGTTATAGAAGCATGGAAATCGCAAAGTTACAAACATTCCACAATGACAAGCGCTTCTTTCAAAATACAATAAAATTAAATTTTTTTATATAATTTATTATTCTTTACAATCCGAAAGCAAAATCGAAATGAATCCATTTTTAAATTGGACTCTTATTAATCGGGTTTTCTTATATTTGAATTTATTGGTTTTATTACTTAATTCGCAAAAATAAACCAGCTTAGCTGTTTAATTTAAATCAAGCGATAATTTAATAATTTAATAATAACACGTTAACGACAGCGGAGCTCCACAATTGTAGCGCGAAATGTAAAAAATGTGTAATTAAATCAGTGTACGAATTATTGGGCAAATAATTTTCACTACCATATCTATATTTTGGACGACCTCCTTCCTCGTGCTCGACAATTTGTGTTTGTTCAATTTGTTAGATTATCATTAGAGTAGAAGTGCTGATTTCTTTAGGTCATATTTAGCCTATCATTGCGCAAGTAATTCAAAAGTGTAATCATTTCAGTTTACAAATACACTAGAGCATAAATTATATTTATTTTTTCATTTGATCGTTTTACATTTTTAAAGTAAATAAATTGCGACAGTTGTAATAATATAATTACATAAAACCTAATCATACATTTGGCGTTGCTCATTCACTTTGGCAGCTATCAATTGAGTTGTACAGTGTATCTTTATAAATCAACGAAGTGATCAAAGTCTTAGCGCATAACACCTATATAAATCAATACTTGTAGGAAATCATTATCTAAACTCTTCAAACAAAGCGGTTTCTACTTCTTCTTCGAGTATTTCTGAATATTCATTTCACCCGACTGTTTATACTGCGGATGCGTTAAAATAATTATCGCTTTGCGAACAAGAAGAAGAAACAGTCTAAATTGACTTGTAGACAAAATCAAGGCCAGTTTTGAGTTCAAATATTACGGCGAAAATGAAATGCGGCATGCCATAAGAAAACTTTTGCCGATTTGCCTAGGCAACAGACATGGAGATGAGCTGTGCGATGACTCAGCGCAAATGCAGTGATTGCTCATAATAATGTTATAGTTTCAATGATTATAAAATTTAAGAGGCTAAAACAACGTTGCACAAGAATTGCTCAAAGTAAATGACTATGTGATTTAAATTTTGACAGTAAAAAAATAAAAAAATAAATAAACAATAACAAGAAAACGCTTGCGTTTTGTATTTGCTGCTCTATTTGCCGCTAGCTGTTTTTAAAGATGTTTTTGTGCAACATTGAAAATCGCGCATGTAAATATAAACAAGTACTCAATGTTTACAGAGCTCATAGACAGTAGCCGCAAACATATACACATAACAATAACGCATACGCAAGGGCGGCCAATGAAATGTGCTGCACACAAACGATAGTTATTAAGATACCCTATAGATAACAATTGGTGCGAGAAAAGCAATTAAATCGGCTTAAAATATTATTATTTAATTGACATTCACGCCTTTGCAAAACGAATTTAAATTTGTTCAAGCGTATTCGCTTATGAATAATAAAAAAAATTGTATTTCAAACTAATTCTGGAATGTGAACGTTTAAATTTTATTACGTGAAACTTGAAATTCATTGCCATAAAGAATTGAATGAATGTGGGCTTGTGTAAAAAAGAAAAAAAAATGCGAAAAAATCGTTAAGCGAACTTTATTATTTGTTTAGAGAATGCTCAGTTATATTTCTAAAATTTAAATTTTTTGGCAGAGATCTTTAAAGTGTTTCTACAGCTTGATGTATTTACATTGATATGTCTGTGCCAAATCATATTTGAGTTTGTCTTCTACCACTGACTGCAACCAACTGGCTTTCGACCCCTATAGATATCGATACTTTCTACTGACTCGGATAATTGCTACTCAACAGTATTGGGGGAAATGGCTACAAGGTTGCCAGATAGTTTTGACCGCTTCTTCCTCGTTTATGTTCTATTTGAAGTCCCACGTACTGTTCATATATTTCCGTATAATATAGCTTTTAATTAATTTTCAAAGCTTTATATTTTGTAAATAAATATAATATATATAAATAAATAAAGGCTGCAAAGGGACAGCAAACTATTCTACATATTAAAAACTATAAGCGTAGCTATATAGTATTTCATACTTATTTATATTTAAATCCAATTACATTTTTTATTGCTGAATATTTTTCCATAGTCGAATTATGTAATTATCTAGTATTTTATTTTAGTATCTTCACAAATAATTTTTTAATTCGGAAATTAACCAAAGTTAGTCTAAAGCCTGTTACCAAAGGATGTGCAATGTTTAGTAGTTAAAAAAGGGGTGAGAGGAAAGGGGGACGAAAGCCTTACTTTGGCGTTGGCTCATGTAAGTCCTTAATTAACCGGCGATTAATTATTTGCCAATTTACCCTCATCAACTGCTTGCCAGAGCTCTAATTAGATGCGTCGCCTATACACAGTTGTCCCCCTCCACACACACATAGCATACACACAATTATATATACATATACATATATATATATATATATATATATATATATATATATTTATACCCGCTGTGGCGCTGCTCATACGCAGAGTATCATTGTGGCTCGTATATTAATGGGGATGCAAACTTATTTCATGCCACATGAATGCTAAAATACGCAAGTATTAAGACATTTATATGCCATGTAGCATATACATATAGACCTATACGATAAGTATGCCCACATATGTATAGTATTTTTTGCGTTTTGTGCTCAAAGTCAGAGCCATTGTTTGTGGCACGTTGCTAAAGTTAAAGTTGCCGCAGCAACTTGTAATTAAAACAAAAACAAAAACAAAAAGCAGAATAAGAAAGCAAGTTGGTCAAAATGATTTTTTTCGTGCTAATCTCTGCCTTAGCTGAGACAATCAGTGGGGGGGAAAATAACAAAAAAATTAAATTCCTTTTTTCCAGTTAATCATATGGCACATGGCCACCTTTTCCAGCTGGCCAGCTGCGTGTGTCGTAAACATTTTTAATGGCTCATTTATTTTTCCCTTTTTTTTTTTTGCCGGACAACAAAAAAAGCGAACATAGAAAAAAACGAAAGGATGCGACATTTGGACGTACAGACAGACAATGGCTAAAAACGTGTAATTTACATGAGCATTGTTCTTGGCTTATTCTCTTTCTGCTGATGGCCACTCAATTAGGCTAATATGACGTGTGGTGTTCGCAGCATGCGAGCGTGGCATATTATTGCCTCATTTCCATGCGGATAAGCGAAAAAAGTCTAATTGTAAGTCAGTCGTGCGAGTGTTAGATTAAAAATAAACAAGTTTTCCACATGAATGCGCTTATTGATCTTATAAATGCGATGGTGGTCGGGATATTTGGGCAAGGACAATTGAGTTGTGTAAACATATATAGCAAACAGAGTGACCTGTCCCTTTCTCTCCCTCTGCTGCACTTCCAGTATTTTCTGCCTTTTGAGTTTGTTAATTTATTTGGCTTGGTTTCGTTTCTTGATTTGCTGTACGATTATCTCATAATAAAATTAAATTAATTCACTAGTCCCTTTGTATTATTATAGTTGGTTTTTTTTTCAGTACTTTAATTACATGAGTTTGCCCAAATTTGTGTATTTTTTTACGTGGAAATGTGAAAAGTTAGCTGAATAGGGGAGAGTGGGAGTGGGGGTTTTTTATAAAATGTTTGGCCAAGTGGTCTGCTCTCATTTACATTTTATGCATATTTTAATTGCTCGCAGGCTGAAAATTCAAGGCAGCTTTTCACTGTCTGAAACAGGCAGAAAAGGACGAGAAAAAGCAGAAGACCAAAAGGAAAAATAAGCACAGGAAGCAGACAGAAGACAATAGATTGAACGAGAGCAGCCCCCAGCTGGACAATCTGCCAACAGGGATCTTTGTGAGTCCTGAAGTCGACTTCTGCTCTCCTTTTTTCAGTAAGCTGTGGTCAATGCACTTGGCAACCTTTGTTCTTATTGCTGCTGCTGTTCTTGTTGCTTGGGTTTTGGGTTGGGCTACATTCTTAATTGAAAATTAGAGCGAAGCCTGTAGAAGCTCGTCCTTGGACTGTGTCCTGCACAATTTACTTATTTAATATTCTATTTGTTGTTGTTGTTTTCTTCTTGACGTTTCTTTTGTTGTATTTTAAAGTTCAATTGGATAAGTTTTCCAATTAAAATAGTGCACTGTGCATTGTGCACAGTGTGCAGCATTATTTTATTATTCCTCCTCTTTTCCCAGACACGAAAACTTATTTTTCCGACCAATTGGATGTGGTTCGCGTGGTGGATGGGTATGGGGGAAGGTCGATGAGTGCTTGCTATGCCAACAGCTAATTGGTTTTTGGTACTGATAGCACTTGGCATACACTCAATAAACAGACACACATATGTGTGTACATATGTGTAGATTTTGTTATGTGTAAGGATGGCATATTGTCACGCGCCGTTGACATTTTAATGTAAATCTCCATCTATTTGGCAAGTATTGCTGATGCGAACAGAAATCGCTGACATGCGAATTTGGCTGCCATTTTTAAAAGAATATCCTGACGCTATTAAATCTGAAACTAATTCTGATAAACGTATTCAAAACGAACAGAAAAGTTAAGTTAAGCACATTAAGGAGGCTAATAGATAACACCTGGTTCACTATGATTGCTATAGGATAGTGGGGTAGAGGCATAGGGGGTAGGCAGAGGTTAACAGCGCTGTCGAAGCGAGAACACAAACACAAAACCAAACATAAACAAATGAAGATGAAACGCACACACGCAAACACACACCTATACACACACACCTACACATCCATGTGATTTAGAATAGATAAGTGTGTAAGGGGGAGGGGGCAGCTTCACTTATTTACACTTCACTCAGTTGGCCAATGGCTGCTTTCTGCTGCTTTGTACTGCTCGCTTCGCGAACGTTTCGCATTCAGCTCAATCAACTGTATTTTTGCTTTTTCTAACTTATTACCAGAGTTTTTCTGATTGTGCCGCGTCACGCTCCGAGCGCTTTGAACTACAACGAGGAACTGAAATGGCACCGAAATGCAAGCAGCTCGGCAGACCCACAAAAAAGCTCCAGCGAGCGCTACAAAATGGCAACGAAACAGAGCCTGCAAAAGAGAGTGAGAGCGTCTCTCTGTGTGAGTGTGTGTGTGTGTGTGTTTGTGTGTGCGTAAGGAAGAAGAGAGAGGGTGGCTATGTTGTGGCTCCATGTTGCGCCAGTAACACTTGTAGCTCACGTCGCACCATGTTGCTGATTCAAGCAAATGTTGCTGAACCTATTAAAATTGTTGCAAAAGCCCCAAAAAAAAAGAATTTTGACTATTTCCTATTTGTAAACAAACGCAGTTTTCTATCTTTGTTTTGTTTTTTCCTTTTTTTTTTAGTTTTCTCGTGCAAGCAGCACTTGAGATAATTAATATTTAAATGCATATGCAACCCGTTAATTGTGTGGCTGCCAATTTAATTGAGTGGCTGGGTTGCCGTGCGGTTGGTAAGCCTTGTAAACACTTTCACGTGGCCATCTGCTCGCTGATAAGATAAACAAAATGCGTCCAAAATCAAGCAGCTTTTCAAACTAATATACAGTGATTGCTCGGTCTAAGGTAATTTTTATTTTTTTATTTTAGATCAATTTTATTTTTCTTATATTTTAACGATTGTATTTGAATTAGGCCTAAACATTAAATTGCTGAAATTAAAACGTTGAAATTTGCAAGCGAGTACTGTATTGGTTGATGTTGTTGTTGTTGTTGCAGCTGTTTGCCTTGGGATGTGTGTCAATCCCGGGCAGGCAGGCAGGCAGGCTGTCATCGATAGAGTCGCCCGGCGCCGAAGCAAAGGCGCCAATGACCGAGAGAGAGAGAGAGAGAGAGCTTTCACACTATCGCTGTTGGCTGGCCGCCTCAGTTTGCTGTGCATTTGCGGTTCGTTTCAATTCCATTTTGTGGCGTTTTGCGTTTGGCGCGCATTTAAAATGCATAGCACGGCCCACTTTAATAATTTGACGTGCATTAAATTAAGCATTTCCTTCTAATTAACTTGATTATTTATTACCAACAACAACAATGGTTACGTGCAAAGCAGAGTTGTAAACTATTTTGAACCTGCATTCGCGGTAACAAGGCAAACAGTTATACAGTGATATACGTATATACTGCATATATGTATGTTTAAAGAAAGGTAAGAATTTTTTCGGTCTGTCTTATGCTTTTTAGCTGTTGTTCTGGTGTGACATTTACACGACCCGAAAACAACCCTTTTTAGTCAGCAAACATTTGTTTAGTCCCATCACACACACACTGGCGCACACACACTCGCACGCAGACAGACAAACACATGTAAATCTTGCAAACAAGGATTTAATGCTCTTTTGTGCCATTGTCGCAAATTAGGTATGAAGATTTATGAACTGTAACTGTAAGAGCTACACACGAAATTCTACCATTAAAGTGTGGCTTTAAAACTTAATTGTAGTTGTGAACGTAATTCGAAGCATCGAACCGTAAACAAAGTTTTCATTAACATTTAAATAAAAGCCTTCATTATGACAGCGCAAATAGCGAAAGTTGCCCCGTTCAATTCATCCACATCCCACCGCACCCCTTTCTATCCACAAAATGCTAACGAACGTTTTCCAACTGGCGCTGCCCAACTCCCAACTAACTACTAAAAAAAGCTTCATCCCCGCCTCAAACGCAGGTGTCTTTGTTCGTCTTCAGCAAAATCAGCACGACTAGCAACAGAAACAAGAGCTTTAAGAAAAGGGCCCTGCTTAAGCATATTAGCATATCGTATAGCTCTCACTCTTTCGCTCACACACTCTCTCCCTTTCTCTATTTTTAACAGTGCCTGGCATCAATTCATGGTCCCCGCCTCCATTCATATTTTTCCATTTCAATAATAAGCTTGTGAGTGAGCCGCTGCTGCAGCTCGTTTCTTTGTTTTATGCAGCCAATGCCACTTGTAATTGAATCTCCTGTTGCGTATGCCCAACGGAATGCTCTCTTTTTATATTTATGTGTATGTGTTTGCTGCATTAATTAATTGATTTAGTAAGTGCTTGTTCTATGTGTGTGTGTGTGTGTGTGCGTCTGTGCTACCAACTACAAAATATGTTAGGGTTGGCAGACCTGCAGGCAATTAGCATTTGCGCCCATGCTCAAGACCAGCCCGAAGTACACACAGTGCGTATGCGTAATTTACGACCTCAACAAATCTACAGCTTCTTCAAGGGTTTTTATGGCCAAAAGGGTCACTGTTTAATGGGCCACAAAACAAAATATTTAGATATACATAAATCCTAACAATTTCAACACATAAATTGCGCTATAAAATCAAACGAGAAAAACATCTATATATATATGTTTATACACATATAACGATATCGGCTGATAGGATCAGGTTGTTTAAGCCGCCTCATAGGAATTCAATTTGTATGCATTGTCGCTGCTCAGTTTCTGTTTATGTGTCAGCTTTCAATTTCGAATTAAATTTACTCTTTTTGCTAAATGCGAGTGAAGTGGAAACTCCCTTTTCCCTTCCCACCCCCAGCCAAATGCCAACATTTTAGCAGCGTTGAAAAGCTGAAATTTGCTCGGCTTGGTCACTAAATTTCAGCAAGCAATATCAGCAGTCCTTGAATGCGGATCACTGACGTGCCCGGACTTACCAAAATTACAGTTGAAAAGGACAAGACAGGACAGTAACCACAATATGTTGTTGCATGAGTGCAGCCGCAACTAATCCGAGCACTTCAATTAACTATCACTGCACTTAATGTGGAGGTTGAGTATCTGTATTCAGTTGTCGTTTGTAGTTCTCAAATTAAATGAATTTAAGGATAGCACTTAAAGTGAATGGATGAAGTAAAGGATTTGGTTGAGCCAATTAAGGATTAAGACATTTACGGTGCATCAGGCAGTATTTTTTAATTTATTTTGTATCATTTTCTTAGTCAATATAGTATAATTCGAGTTTAAACCCTTAACACTTAAATTTAAATCGGATTAGGCAAAGTTGTCTTCTTTGCAGTAAAAAAAAAAATAAGAAAAAAGAAACTCGTGAGTTTGTATAAAATTTAGAAAACAACTACCTTGACAAAAAATTAACATATTTTCGGCAAAAAAGGATATTCTACATAATGTATGCTTGTGAATGTTTTCCATGCAAATACTTCCGAAAATCAACTCAAGTACACAACTGAATCTAATAAATATTTATTTATTTCCAAAATCCAAAAATGCTAATCATCACGTTAAGCTTCATCGTGGAAACCTGCCACTCTCATTTACAGCTTTAAATAGTTTTCGTCTGCAGGCAAATTGTAACTTGTTGAACAGACAAAGAGAAAAAAGGGAAAAGGCTTTCCCAATTGGACGACTGCCTAATGGCATGCCTGTGTAAAAGTATATACACAACAATGTAATCTAATGCCCTCCGGGAGTGGGAGACTGGGCTACAGCATATACCGGCGTTGTCAGCTGCCATGTTGGCTGCTGAGCTGTTGAGTTTGCCGAGTTTGTCGAGTTTGCCGTGAGCCTTATGCCATGTGCCTTGCGCCCGTCCGGCTTTCCCATCCATTGATGATGCATTGAACAGCCTTGAGTTTGAGAGAGTGGAAAGATGTGAGTTTGACTAACGTTCGACTAATCCATCAACAGCAGTCAGGGCAAGTGCCGACAGCAGCCATCGCAAAACAATACCAATAAAATGCTGAGCGCAGCCAGCAGAAGCAGAACCGCAACAACGAACAGCCAACCGACAAGCGCACACAATTCGCCCTCCAACTCCTCCAATAAAATACATATTGGCAAAGCCTACCACCTCCCCCCCCCCACACACAATACAGCAAAAAAAAATCCATATTCATGGCCGGGATTGTATGGCCATAAAAGCGTATGTAAAACGTATATGCGAAATATGTTCCGTTCCACTTACACACATATGCACAAACCTACATACATATATATAAATACATACTGGCACATACATGTCTGCTATGCATTCGCATCACCTGCAATCGGATCCGGGACCATCTGACGAGTCCTTGTTAGCATTTACAACATTTCATTTGCACTTCACGACTGGCAAATACTCTGTTTCAGCTGACGATAAATGAAAGACAAACATCTTATTATGTCCACTTTCGATGGTCGAGCTCTAAACCTAAATGACAGATATCAGTTTCAGTGATTTGTGAGTGCAGTGTTGAAACTGGATTTTGTTAAAAGATCTTCGAAGAGCAGCCTACAACTCTAGTTGCATAGCCGTATAAAATAAAAAGGATTTTATCGATTTAAGTTGTGGCACTTTTAACACTTTGCCACTGAGCCAAAAATATAGGAATATATGCAAAATATATGCACATTCAATTCTAAATGCCCTTCGGCATTAGATCATAAGAGATAACAAAAACAAATTGTGTTTTAGAATTTTTTTCGTTTTATGCACGAATACAGTTCAATAAAATGACATCAAAGTGGGAAATGCTCGCACGATTTGACGGTCTTCGATAACGGCAACAGGAAACGTCAAGTAAATTAAAGTCTGCTCCTCTGGCAAGCATTTCACATGTACCTTCACTTTATACTTTCGCTTGTGAACTTACATCAGCCGCTTAGGAAAGATGCCGGGTGAGCTGGAACGAAAAGAATTCGATGACCGAGGTCAGGGGGTCAGCAGGACGCACGGTTGGCATTGATAGAACGCGACAGGCCAACCTTTGGCCAACCTTTAACACATGTGTACACTGTGGAACCCGGGGTCCCAAAATCTCTGGGGACTTTCAGATTGCCACATTTTGATCCGCATGGAATTGCCTGAGCCCCAAAAGTATATATGATTTGCAGTTTGATTTAGGCCGAACATAATATTCGATTCAGTTTTGCACATCATATAAATATATATGTATATAAGCATGTATATATATATATATATATATATGTATATAAGCACAGTTTCTTATTCTTTTAAGATTCTATAAGCTTCTTTGTATATCTTTTGTACTTTAAGTCTTGTTATTAAATTTGTCTATTCAGTACCATCAACTTAAGATTCTGCGTCAGCGAGCCGAATGAAATTCAGTCAACAAAGTTCTTCAACATAATAAATAGCGTAACATTTTATGCCATTGAGAATGGCAATAAATTTGCTGAAGCTCCGTAATATCCACAAAAAAAACGCAAATTAGAAATGAACAAACTCTCGTATCGCAGCTTCTGCTTAAATAACAAAGACCTTCCACTTTAGCTTCACGTTGAGTTCGAGCGATAAGTAAATGAATTCAATTTTGAAATTATGAATGGAAAATCCAGTCAGCACACGCACTCATTGTGCTGAGTGTATTTAGTTGACCGAGTCACTGCAGAAGCATTCAACGAATGCTTCAAATTGTTTTTGTTGCTATTGTTGTTATTGTTGCTATTGTTGTTGTTGTTATAGGGGTCCATTTCATTTGCATGTCAGAGCTGGCATTGATTGGCCGTTTGCATTTTGGGTCTGCCCTTCATTTGACTTGGCTATTTGGCCACTCAGTTGCGTCTCTTCGCATCTATATCTAAGTAATGGCATGTCACTTTTAATTTAGCCTTCGATTTATACATTATTATTTACCCACATCCACCCCTGCGGCAGTTGCTTCTCCCTTGTGGCGCCCGACGCCAGTTCATTTCCAATAAAAGACAAAAGCTGCCTTGCAGCTATTCTTCGGGTTTGAGGCTTGCGGCTTCGAGGTTGAATTTTTTGTTGGAGCTGGGGGCATATCGCATTATACAGCGACATCTTCATTGTGTCTATCTAGTGGTCTTAAGCACACTTGTCTTAGGCTACATTTCTATTACACAGTGGAGCATTATGAAATTAAATTTCGCTTAGATATTAAAATTTTTATTTTCAACGAATTCTTATGACTTAAATTGGTAATTTAAGATAATGTGAATATATTTTGCTATATCTTGAGAAATACTTTAGAATATGTGAATTTTTTTATTAACGTATTTAAATTGAGTGATGATGATTGATTACAAGTAGCTTATTTGTTAATAAGCAAAATATAACAAAGTAGAGGCAAATAAAACTGAATTTCCTCACTATATAGAATTGAATTTTCTATTGACTCTATTTTTGCGAACTAATTGAAGATTGCATGGAGTTAAGCGACTAAAACTGAAGGCGACCAAAACTTAAACATAATTTTAATGTGTGTAATATTGAAAGGACATCAGACTTTTTACATATCATTTCAAATTAGAATTAAATACTTAATGAAAATCTTTTTGAATAATTTGCATGATAATTAACTTTAGCTACCTGTGCAATTTACCAATTCTTTTTCGTATTCTACATTTACTACTTTGCCAAGGACCACTGTAATTTATCCTAGGCTCACGCTTTAAATCCACAACGCTCAATGTCAACAATTAGCTAGGAAAACCAACTGGCGTTTAATTGTTATTAATCGCCAGAAATTAGAGACAGAAAGAGATGTAGACGGAGTAAGGGAGAGTGATAGGTAGAGAGAGATGGAGCGAATTACAGCTAGAAATTAAGTAATATTTATGGTTGGCACAACGCGTTAGTCAGACGGAAATTCAAAGCAATTGACTCAGAGCTGAGGACATCAAATCCCACGCACTCTTTCTTGCTCCTGTTGTCTGAGTGGCTGAATGCCTGGCTGTCTGCTTGTTGTCCTGTGTCAAGAACCATTAATAAAACTGGATTTTCACTCCACTTGAGACACAGCCGCAGCAGCACAATGCTAGCGGCACCACTCAGTCGAGTTTGAAGTGCGTATCCGTGTCCAATGTCCATGTTCATGTGTATTCATGTCCGCATGTCCGCATGTCCGAAATGCCCTTGTGCCAGGCTTCTACTTTAATCAATCTCACACACTTTTTGCTGTCTGTGTTTTCAATTAAACGCACAAAACTAAGTTATGAAGATAAATGTCACTCGTCAAATGGCAATCAATTAGTCAATGCTTTTCAGCAAGTCACAAAACAGACCGCCTCTCACCAGTCCTCTGCCAGACACCTAGGGGTACCTACCCTGGAAAGTACTCAATTATGATATTAAATTTAATGCGCTTGCCCAAGGGTAAGGACAAGGGAAGCCGGCTGTTTGATTTTGATCGCACTAAAAGCTTTAATAACCGTAAATTGCTTTCACAAAATTTTGACAGCACAAGCACAAGCACAATAGTCTGTTCCACTCTCAATTCCGCCGCAGTGCCACGTTTTGTATCCTCGACTCACCTAGATGCCAACGCGCCACTTGTCGCCAGACTGGGGCTTGGAGCTTCGGTATTTTCAATTCGTTGCGGCGCGTGACCAAATATTTAAGGACACTCTTTCGCCGTGCGCAAGGACTTCACAGGCATCAAATTCAACATCAGTTTTATAGTGCTATCGACCTGCATACCAAAAGCAAAATAAAAACACCAAAAATACCAAATATATAAATAATATAAGTATAAAACATTCTGCTTCAAATCCAATTAAATTGCACTTTAATGCGTGAGGGCGTTTTTCACGACTGAGCCATTAACTAATGCTAAAATCCGCTTAAAATATTTTAGTACCTTCACCTGGTAAAAGGGACTGTCTTAGCGCTAAGCCGCTTAGCCACTTTGTGCTGTGAAAAGCGTGGAAAATCGTTTGACCATTTTCGATATGCCGCCGCTGTGGGTTTCTTTATCCAGGCATCAGTTAAAGTAGCAAAAGGAAAAATTGACAGTAATTGGTTTAACACATAAGCAAATTAATTCATCAACGACTTTGTTTTTTAAAATTTTAAATGGAAAATCGCAGCTCAGTCAGTGACACAACAAATCATTTATATACCCTGAATTACTCAATTTACTCATTCATTACATCAAAAGTTTATAATTTGTGAGTAAACCGAAAAGTTTGCTACTTTTAGACAGTACCCTTCTAACTGCGATGAATTTCCCTACTTTTTTTCTTCGCTTTGCTTTCTGCTCTGTCATCGGTTTCATGAGCTGCTCATCAATTATTTAAAGCATACTTTCGGGCTGTTCAAATAAAGAAATATAATCGATTTACTTAAAGCTTTAAGCTGTGTCATTTCGATCGCCGACGCCACGCAACAAATTTCTCATTTCAGTAGCTTTTTGCACTTTAACTGAGCAGGTTGCGTTTGTTTGTTTCGGCTTGCAATTAATAAAAATAATAATACATAGGTAAAGTCAATTTCATGTAATACCTTTGTTTGCGGTGCGTGTGTGCATGCAAAGCAGTAATCAACATTAACTATTATTTATCTGTGACGCAAACTAACTCTCTCTCTCTCTCTCCATCTATCTCTCTCTCTCTCTCTTCCACTCCACACAGGCAGAATGGCCAGCAAACCAGTTCTCTATTATAATTCACGCAGTCCGCCATCCCGTGGGGTGCTTCTCACAGCCGCTGCTCTGGGACTCGACCTTGATCTCCGGTAAGTGCCGCAGAGTGACAAAAGCTTATCGAAGTGTATAAACTAGAATGTATAATTAAATTTTTGAGTAGGAATTTAAGTGGACATTCACTCGAAAAGCCACTTGATAAATGTTAAAAGTATGTTACATGGATGTTAATCTTAATTACTTGAAGTGCCACGTGACAAACAGTGAAATCTAGTTCAACTCTTTACGAACTCAATGAGTCTGCTATAAACTATCAAAAACTAGTTTTATTTGCGTTTTATTCCATTCTTTCCCATCTCTTTATACTCTCTCCCTCTCTATATATCTTTTTAGCTCGCTGACTGTTAAGGCTGGTGAGACTATGACGCCACAATTTCTTAAACTAAATCCACTGCATACAATCCCAGTGCTGGATGACAATGGCACTGTGGTCAGCGATTCGCATGTGATATGTTGTTATCTGGTTGACAAGTATGCCAAGGACGGTGATGCACTGTATCCCAAGGATCCAGCACAACGACGCGAGGTCGATGCCCGTCTCTACTTCGATTGCGGCCATCTGTTTCCACGTGTGCGTTTCATTGTGGAGCCGCTGTTTCACTTTGGCGCCACAGCAATACCCGAAGATCGCATCACATACATGCAGAAGGCATACGATGGACTGGAGCACTGCCTGGCCACAACTCCATATCTCGCTGGTGCGAACCTAACAATTGCGGATCTGTGCAGCGTGTCATCGGTCTCAACGGCGGCTGCCTTTGCGCCCATCGATGTGGAGAAGTATCCCAAGCTGACACAATGGTTGGCCAGATTGCAGGCTCTGCCCTACTACAAGGCCAGCAATGAGGAGGGCCTTCAGATACTAATTAAGTTGGCCAAAAGTGTACTGGTCGACCAATAAGAAAAACATGGACTGAGTGACCAAGACATCAATCAATTTGGTCATAATACAATTTATTTGATCTACAATGGCCCTACTTGAGCTTCATACTCATCAAAGATGATGGTGAAAATGGGGGTGTGGCAATAGCGGGAGTAACTGTAGTGCAAAACGAAATATGATGGGAGACAGAAAACAGCTTTTGCCCAGTTGTTGGCGTAAAAACTTTTTATGGACTTGCTGGACTTGCTGCTTCAGAGACATAAAAGTATAACTTTTAGCAGGCTTTTAGCTGTTGTTTGTTTTTGTTATTGCTGCCCTGCTTGTTAGTCACTGATTACGAGCTGTAAGCGATCGCATTTATAGTTGTTAAGGCCCTTAGCTATCTCCTCCAGGCACCTGAATTTTCTTGTCAACAGCAAACGATGCTTCACTGTGATTGATTTTGTCAGCGCGAGTCAAGCTGTTGTGATAACCCAGCAACTAAACAACAATTAAGACCCCACACGGGATAGTTGGATTAATGTATGACTGATTAAGTGATGAGCATTTGCAAGACTTACTATATCAATATAAAAGGTAAAGAATTAAATAATGTATCACTTCTGCTGCTACACTGTCAGTCAGAGCAAATTGTTGTATTTTCCAGGTTTTGAAACTTCCAGCTAATCAGGTTCATTTAGCCAGCCACAACCCACAGTCAAAAAGCAGTCGTGACATGTGGCGACATTTTAAGTGCAGCCTGGAAGTATGCACCACATTTTGTGACAGTTGCTTTCAAAGTGTAGCCACAATTTCGAAGACTCAGTTTTGTTGCAGTTTTATTGTTTTCGGACAACTCTGCCAACAAAGAACAGAAGCGAAAACAGCAACAACAGTAACTCTAAGAGCTAAAACAAGCATGGCGCACTTCAGTTCATATTTATTGTACAGTGAACGCAAAATGACAGCTACAATTGCAACTACAGACAGACTGAAACGTACACACGTATATTGGACATATTGGTTTATTGCATATTTAAGTGTCAGTGAGTGCAACAGCAACATTTTCTCTGTCACTATATGCTTTTATTGTTATTTACCGTCAAATCAACTTAAAACTTACTCACATACATACACAGACAGACCCACATAGTAAAATCCGCAAACACTTTGGCGTAAAAGTTAGCCAGCATCCTAAAGCGGAGCCAAGTTTTTGGTCAACTTTCTATTCCGTTGTTTGGCAGCAAACACCAAATGCTATTAACTCTCATGCTAGGTAGCGTCGCATGGCTGACCTCGCCCTTTGTACGGGATTAAAATTTAATACTCTCAAAAAAAAAAGGAAAGGAAAAAGAAAAAAGCTAAAGTTGAGGCTGCACGAAAATATTGCTGCCCTACAGATTTTGTTATAACGCAATAACTAAATAATTCTTCTGCAATGTCTTAACAATATTTTGCTATACTCAGAACTATCAAACAGCTTAGAAAATTATATGAAATAAATATTTACGGAGCACTTTCTATTTTACATACTTCAACTTTGCTTTATAATTAGAATCAATTCATTTTGGGTGACGCATAAAAGTATGCTATAAAAACTACACATTTGTGCAAAATTCAGGGCCTATAATTTTATTTATGCTGTGTGCTATTTAAGCTTTGAATATAAAAGGCTTAGTACGTGTTTTGCTGAGCTTATCTTTAATATTTAAATGTATAACATAAAGTATACCGAAAAAAAAGCACAAAAAAAACAAGAATAAGAGCTGACAGAAAAGCAACATTGCCTGAGAGTTAAGCAAAGTCAACACTGTAACTGAAACTGAGTGGCAAAGAAGATGAAGGGAAAGAAAATTGAATGGATAAAGAGAGAGAGAGAGGGAGAGGGAGAGAGCGAGGAAGGCCTTTAGGAGCTGGTTGCTGTAGCTACTCATGATTAATGATGCCGTTGTGGTCTCGCATTTCCGCTTCGTTTAAAGTTGAAATGTCGTTGGCCATCTGCTGTTTCAAAGTAGATTTCTGTTGTTATTGTTGCATGTTTGTTGGGTTTATCATTGTTTGCCCTGTGGTTGTGGTTTGTTTAACATAGAAATTAAGTTTCGCCCTATAATATTTCAATTGGAATGTGTGTGTGTCTGTGTATTAAACCGAATTCCGACAAAAAACTAGAGCTATTTGAATACAAAAATAGCTCAAATCATTTTCATATCAAATTTGTGCATTTAATGAGCTCCATCCACATATGCAATAATCCATAATGATAAAATGGCAGGCAATAGGAATTGAATTTCAATAGCTTAACAAGCTTTGAGCTCACAATTCCAATTCGATTTGATTCGCTTCGTTATCTCGAATTGTGGCAGGCAGCAGGCAGCAGGCAACACAATTATTTTGGCCTGACCAAGAGAAAGCCAGGGACGGCGTGTGGGGAAGGTGGGGCAACTTAAAACATTATTTGACTCTTGTCCTGATGGCGGGCAAATTGGATATTACAGCAGCTAGCAAGCATCTCATGTGGTCACAGGGCGGTGCTTTTTGGTTACTGGGCTTTGAATTTTGGACGATTAGGCATAGTGAGATTGATACCCCAATGAGGTGTTCAAACAGAAAACACAAACGTAACAGATTTCTATTTTTACACTCAGAATAAAAGTCTAGAAAATATCTAGAAAGTTGTTCTGTTTATAGAAATAATTTCTAAATATAGAAAAAAAGCAATTATTAATTATTATCATTATTTAAATTTCTTACAATATTAGTCTCTTTTTACACCTTCGTGCGTCTATTATATCCGACACCATAGGGGATATACATTATTGATCAGCATCACTAGTCGTGTCGATACAACCATGTCCGTCATTCCTGCCCACTTTAGGAATAATAGTTCCCTATATAAATTATAAGTTGTGGGCTTAAGACAGGCATAACCACATAATTGAATTGAAACTCACATCGCTAATAAAATGGGTCAATTAGATAGTTCAATTAGAGCACCCAAAATGGAAATGGAAACGGAAGATTTTTGTTAAGGACGGAAACTTTTTGCGTAAATTGGAGCACTCCTAAATATTTCGCACTCATAACTAAAATTTAGATATCGGCTGGTGGACTGCTACATTTACTCTGCTACATCTAATCATTCCTTCCCGTTTGCTATTAATGTTACTCAACAGAAACAAATATTTCGCGAATATATTTCTGATTAATTTGGAAATTAATTAAATACTTTTTGGTTTTCGGGATGATTATATTTTATATTCATCATTAGGACGAGTTATTTTTCCGATTGTAGCTGAGATTGTAAAATTCAGATTTTCTCTGTACATGGCGAGGTCAATAACCTTGTGCCTTAATGTCAATTTATGCCACTTAGTGCAACAGGCGGATGGCTAATCATTTGAGAGCAGCAGTTAGCTTGACAGACAAAGAGATGGACTGACAGGACAATGCTTGGCTGATTATGCAGTTGACACAGTCAGAGAGAACGGGACGAGCAGGACGAACAGGACACCGGACTCGCTGTGAACTGGCAGCTGGCTGATAAGCACAAAAGTTTTCGCATTGTGCTGTATTCAAATGAGGCCACTTTTATAGCCATACTGTCTGTCTGTTAGCCAGCCAACTAGCTAGCTGACATCCTTGTATGCCACGCCATATGCTGTCGACCTGCGCTCGCACACACACACACACAAATATATATCCAAGAGCACTTTGCATCATATTCAATGCATGCTGATTGAGTGCCATGCAATTTGAAAGTTGTCAGAAGCAGCAATAGCAACAACAACAACAACAAAAGCAATAGAAACATTTGCATAATTGCCGTAGATGGGAAAAAAACATGACCTGCATATTCAAAAAATCGATTTATTGAATTTCTTTTGCCACATTTGTGATTTATTCAATGTTCTCATGCACACGGCTAAAATAATTAAATGCATTTGAGTGTACTCTTATAAATGAAATAATTGTATATTTTAATCAACTAATATACATTCCCAATAATCTTGATAATGTAAAAAACATTGTTTAACAAAATATTCAAGCCATTGTGTGTTTTATAAGCTCACAACAGGCAGCTAATTAAAATCTTAACAATAATACGCTTTTATTGCTATCATCGTTTTTAAGCAGATGTTATTCATGACTTTAATGGAAATCCCATTAAAATATCTCTCTGCTTATTTCCTGCACATGTAATGAATAATCTAGTCTGCATAAAAGCGATTGGCATGTGAATATTATGCGTAAATACGTATTATTTTCATAGCTTCACATATTTGTGTGCCACCCACACACACGCACATACATCCACACACACTCTCACAGTAATAACGGAAATTGCGCAAATGTTCAATAAAACTGCAATAAATAGCCAGATTCTGTCACAGACACACACACTCATATAATTTTTATACATACACACAAACCGCACAAAGTTTTCCAATTAGAGCGAGCAACAAATGAATTATTACAGTCATAGCCAAAAGACTTATACTTGACCTGAATCTGAATTTGAATTTAAGTCAGATTCTGTGGTCCTTTTGGTCCCCACATCCACTTAGCACCGAAACTCATTCAGCCATGTGCCTATCGTCTGCTCCGCTGATTACTAACCTCAAAGCGTTTGGCTTTGCTTTGTGTGTCCCCTACTTTCCCAACTCCCCTCCCCCATCACAGTCTAGGCCTAGAGCTGACAGCAAACAAAGCCAAGCCGTTAAAGAAGGAATGCCGTTTTCACGCATTCGCTTCAATGCGCCTCGTCTGGCAGCCAGTCTATGCAATTAACTTCATAATAGAGGCGCTACAACGGGTGCTTCGCATTGATTTGCCACATTTATGAGGCCGAAAAAACGTTTATTGCTTCATTAAAGACTGGTTAGCGCAGCAAACATTGCAGTTTTGGGTGCAAAAACTAAGCGCCTCAAACTAGGCTATAAATCTGACAATCACAAAACTATGCACAACTACATTATGGCTCTCTATCTCTTTATTTTTCTAGCTCTTACTCTGTCTTTGTCTAAAAAATTTTGACTTTTTTTCTTGAAGAAGTGTTGAGTTTTTTCAATAGTTTACTGGTTCGACAACACTGCACTTTAATTCTGTTTATTTTGCCAGCCCGCATGTCTCCCTTGTTATCTCTATCTTTCTCCCATACCATCTCCCTCCCTCTCTCTCTCTCTCTCTCTGGTTCTGCCTCTTTTGTTATTGTTTGTCTAACACGAGCCACAGCTGCATTTGTGGTTGCTCTGTTGCTGCTGCTGCTCCTAATAATTCTGCTACAGTTTCTGGTTTTACCGCACACAAAACACGTCTAATTGGGTGACTTATGCCCTGTCGCTTGGTCCACATGACGTATACGTGTTTTGCATAGGTGCCTGCTATCGCTGTCTACGGTTTTTGGCAGCTCTTGTAATTGGTTTTGTGCTGACAGCCACCTGTCTGGCTAGCAACAAGGACACCCGATACAACAACATCAACAACAAAAGCAGCAACAACAAAAACAGGAACAACAAAAACAGCAACAACAAAATCAGCAGCAGCTGCCTTAATTAACTGCTGCCTGATGTGAGTGAAATTTTATTCATTGCGAGTGTGCGAGTGTGTGTGTATTCTTTAGAAATTGTATCTGCTGTGCACAGCAACAACAACCAGCAGGTGCTCTGCGACCCCAAATGTCCTCCCACCCGGCTTTTGAGTTTGCTTAATAAGTTCACGTTAGCGTAGAATGATTTAATTATATCTTGATTTAATTTCTAACCTTTGCAATGCAAATCAACAGCAACAAAATTAAAATTATTGTTTTTTGCAAACGCCTATATTTTTCTGAGACAAGAGCATCAGTTGGTTGCATCTTTCTGGCCTAATCCTCAGCAGCTTTGATTTCACCTCCCCTAAGCTTTGCAGGCAGGTGAAACAGGCAGCAGCAGGATCTGCGAAAGCAGCCTTCGATTTCCTTATTTCATTTTAGCTGCGTTTGCACTTTAAGTGCCACAAAATGTATAAATGTGTGTGTTCCTGTGTGTGTGCTTATGGACAAGACGATGTGAGCAGATGGACAGGACATGAGTGCAAAGCCAGAACAGGTTCGGTCCATTGTTGTAAGTAAGTGTGGGTTTGTATGGTTGTCAGTGAGTTTGCGTGCCTGTAAAATTATTAAAAGCATTCAAAACATTTCGCCCCACATTCGGCAGCTGTCGCGGAACTGTATTGGGCGTATCATTTACATAACTATACACCTACACAAACACACACACAAATACGCATACAGGAAAAGCTGACTCTGTTCTATTCTGACATGAATACTTAAACACCACAGCCCCACACAGAGGTGTTTGGGGAGTTAGCTAAGCTTCGGCCTTATGACAAGCATACCGAAAATGTTGTACAAAATTACACGGTCGCAACAAATTACCAATAAACTGCTGAGGCAAACAAATGTGAGAGTTGTTTCAATGTTGTTGTTGTTGCTGTCGATGTTGTGTGGGCCCCCAAACAGGGGACCAAACACAAAGTTATTCAAGCAAATCATAGCTCCATTGTAATAGATGACTGAGCGAAATTCTTGAAACAATAGTATATTTACGCCTGCATAAAAGATGTAATCAAGAGATTAAAATTGTCATAAGACAGATATCCAACCCTTAAGCTTAACAATTATTAATTGCTAAAAGAAAATAACATAAAATAGTAAATAAATATTTATTGCGTTATTATTTTCGTCTTAACTTCCACTTATTTATCATTTATACAACAAATGTCGAAGGGGAGAGAAATTATTTCAGTAGCATTAAATTAATTAAAGAAATTAAGCAATCCAAGTTTTATTTCAACTTTTGTTGCTATTGCAAATTATTCAACTTCATCTGCTGTTAAGCATCGAAAATTTCCAACTCTCGACAAAGATTTAAGCTATATTCAGCTGTGCTTCATTTAAAGTCGTGATATGCGTGCTTTTTTTTATCTATTTAATACCTATATTAACAAAACTGCAATGGCTTTGTTCAAAAATGTTTATGGGCACGGGGCAAAAAGAGCGCAGAAATAAAATAATGGCAAATAATAATACTACATTTAATATGTACGGACACAAATTCCAACCCGATTTTTGTGTCTGCTTTTCAGCGTGTAGATTAAAACAACTTGCAATGAACTTTTTTTTACGGCCAACTTTTTTTCTGCTTATTTTTTTCGACATTTCAAGGTAGCTGTATACATAAAATTCCATATTTATGGTGCATGGAAGGCGTGCGTCAAGATTATTCGTGTCAGTTTGTTGCCCTTGGCCAGCGTTTCTCCTCCGTCCACCAGCTTTCTCCTGGCCATCTGGCGTAGTTAACAGTTCGAAAGCAGTTTTCATTTGATTTCCATGTGCGGTCGCTGCACACGCAGTATAGTCAAACAATGTGTGTATGTATGTTGACGTTTATGCAACAACAACAACAAGAACAGCAACAGCAACCACCACAATTCCACACACATTTCTGCCATTGCGAAACACAATCTAAACATTTGCTCCCAAGGGTGTGGTGTCCAAATGTGTGGCAACATCGTATTGCCACATGAATGTGTCAGAGCAAGCACAAAAACGACTAACGTTGTTGGCCAACTTGTTGCCGAGTTCAACTGCTGTTGCAGTTTTTCATTGCTTTATGGCCTTAATCATGAACACTTCCACCCCCATCATCCCCTTCCCTACCAACTATTCTATTGTGTGCTTCGCATATGAAGGTTATTTTATTTACATACATTTTTTTTATTTCTTGGTAAACTGATGAATTGGTTTTGTGGTCTTCCAGTCAAATGCAATAGCCCACTTTTTTATTTCCGCTTTTTATATATATACATATATATATTCGATTCGAAATACTTGAGTGAAGCAGAGCCACGTAAAAGGGAAGCACAAAACAAAAACGAGCACACAAAGAAATTCATTATGTTGCCCAGTTTAGCAAACTAATTTGATTTATATACATGTTCAAATGCAAATGTCCTTTTGGGAGTCCTTTAATCAAACATACCAACATGTTCCCAACACCCCTTAAGGCAGAGAGACAGAGAAAGAGTAAGAGAGAGCACAAATGTTTGCCGTTGTTTTCCAATGTTCTCGTACTGCTCCTGTTCTTGTCGGGGCATAAAATGCGGCACATTTGTAATTTGTTCGGCGAGAAAGAAGCTGCTGCTTCGCCTGCATGTCGCACGTAGCTTTTAGCGGATTGTAAGCGATGAGCGATGCGCGATTTGAGATGTTCGTTTGTCCGCTGCCCGTTGTCTGCGTGCATAATTTATGCGAAATCAGCGGCGTAAAGAACCAGCAGAAAGACAACTCGGCACCTTCTGCTTCTCAGTTCACAGTTAACCCACAGACAAACAGCTGCCAGCGGCGTCAGCACGTAAAATGCTTTATCCGCGTTTCATTGTCACCGTAAGAAAACAGAAAAAAAGCGTCGGCAACAAATTTACAAAATTTTTGGTGCGCAGCTTCAAAAAATATTAACGCTTGGTTTTCCAACCTACCCCTCTAAAGAAGAGGTAGCAGGACAGTCGAAAGTTAGCTGGCATCATGTCTTCCATCTTCGGGGCATCGTTTGAAAAACTTTATCTTTAGTCAAACGAAGGCAGGCAGGACCCTCCCGCAACGTGGCCATGTGCGCTGTCCTGTGTTTTGGGGCTTATGGATAATCACCTTGAAAACAGCAGAAGCAGACTTAAAGAAGAGCAAACGTTGTTTTTATCACACTTTGCTTTATCTCGCTCTCTCTCTCTCTCTCTCTCTCTCACTCTATCTCTGTATATCTTTACCTTCATGCCTTTTTGTCTACACCTTGTGCGTTCTCTTCCTCTGTGTGTGTGTGTGTGTGTGTGTGTGTGTTCATTTTTGCATAATTTTCTTTTATCCTTAGTCCAATGTATTTTTCATTTTGTGCTTACCTGCTCCAATCTGGCCAGCACTTACTTCAGCTGCTGCTCATGCTCCTGCTCCAGCTCCGAAGTCTGCTCTGTTTGTTGTTGGCGTCGCATTTTGAAATTGTCGTCTCAACAAATTTGTTTACCTGGATGCGTGTGCGTGCACATAATATCACATTGCCAACTTACCACGGATAACGCACTGGGCGAGCGACAGAGAGAGAGTGAGGAGTGGGGAGTGCGAGAAGGTGCGCTGCAAGATTTGAGTTTGAGCGGCGTATTTGATATCTTATTCATTATACGAAAGTTGCGTGCACTTAAGACAACAAAAATATTTCATTCGAATAAAGACCCCAAAATTCAATGAACCCATGTTAAATGTTTTGCTCAACAGAACGAAAATAAATGAAACGGGAAACTGTTTGGTACCAAATTGTATTATTGCCATTAAGTGAAAAGAAAACGAAAAGCGAATCTTTTCACAAACTCGTTTCGTTTTTTGGGTTTTCTTTATTTATTTTCGTTGTTGTTGTTGTTAATACTGTTATTGTGGTTGTGCCCACAGGCCGGTTAAAAGTTTACTTTACTTTATTTTCCTTTAGTCCGTTTGTTGTTCGTTGCGTCCACGGTGCAAGGCAAATGAGTTTTTCCAGCAAGCAACAAAGTTAAAAACTAACTAGCTTCTGCTGTTGCCCAGCGCTGTTCTTAACATGTAAAGAAAATATCAAACATAATGAGGGTCAAGCAATTTTTGAGCTTTGGTTTTATTTTTCACTGGGTGGGTGATGGGGTGGCAAGCAAGAGGACCCTTTTGGTCTTGCTTGGCCAGCTGCGGTAGCTTGTTTGCCGTACTTCTGTGGAGCCAACAGCCCGGAGGGCTCAAAAAATGGCCACAACATAAGCCATGGATTTTATGCACAGCACTGCACATTTAACCTTTTTAAGCCTTAATGCTTCAACAGATGGCCATCGAGAGGGCACAATTATTTGCTTGGATTTACTTGGGGTGATAACCCTTAAGAAAAAGATTTTTATCACCAACAGACAATACATACCATGAATTTTAATTATAAGACATTTCGCACACAAATGTAAGAACATACTGGCTCGTTAGCTAATTTGTACTCTTTGAAATGCAGCGCTCGATAGTCATGTTATCGCAATAGTGCGATAATCGCGATTACAAAATAAGCGCCAATTGAGCCATAACGAAATTTAGCCTTACGCAATTTGATTGCACTTGAAGTTGGCTGCACGCAGTTTTCTTGTCACATTAAGTTGGCTGCAACAGCGAAATTCTGCTGTTGAGTGCTCGCGGTTGCACTGAATCCGAAAAAGTGAATTCCTGAACTTATTTCTTAAATCTTCCAAATATAATGTTTGAGTATACACTGCCTTGTGGGGGCTTCAAAACACTGACGACAATGACTGACACTACAATCAAATTTGATTCTCCAGTTTACGAGCAGCGATATTGTGCGGCCATTCAAATACTGGAAGATCCGCGCTGGGCTCATGAAATCAAAAAAGTTACTGAATTTGGGTGTGTATTATTCAAAAAGTTCACTTACTCTCAATGACATTACGTTTATTGCAGATGCGCGGAAATGCGACTTTTTCAATTAATGCGACGCATCGAAAATATTGAGCACATCCTCCAGGTAGGTGTCTTAATTTCCCATTTGACCTTGTATGCCAATTTGTTTAAAGATGTGTTGTTTCTTGATTAATTGGTAGACATACAGTTTCTAGGTATTTTATTTATATCCGCAGTTTATAACCTAGCTTAGACTTTTATAATTATGTTTTACGCAATAATAATCTTCATCTAGTTATAGTAAATACTTTTTTTTTCTTTTTTTTTGGGGGGTATATAATTATCGAATCGATTAACCTAAAGCGAGCAACTTAAAACATCAAAAAATAAATGGAATTAAACAATAATTTGCTATCAAGGCCAATTTATAACCTAACACTGCACCTATTTCTGTGCCAACACATCCTACAGAATCTCTTCCAATATATATCTGCATTGTAACAATTACTTCTTAACGTTGTAGCTTCATACTTGATCAAAGTAAAAATTAATGTCATTAAAAACGTATATGGGTTGCTGATCCAGGAACAAACACTCCAATGGATGCACGCAAATCCAGATGAATTGCCTTTTTTTTTTTGTTTTTTTGATAACTTTCCTCTCATCGAACTTAGTGTTACTTATTTATTTCTAGAAAATACTTGAAAGCACGGCACAACTGTTCTTCTATCATTTGTGTGCACTTGTTTGAATAGTTGGCTGCTTCTCTGTTGCCGCCAATGAGCAACATTGCTTGGTTGCTTACATCTCTCTGAATTGTAGCTATTGTATGTGGTATCTCTAACTATCACTTGCGACAATGCCTGGACGAGTTGACATTCCGCCCCTTGCCGTATCTGTTCTCATCGTCGTATTGCCACACGCTGTACATATTTTGAATATTCGTGGCATAGTTGTTCTCCACATCCTGCTGCTTCTCGCCACGTATGTGTGATTCAGTCTTATATAGACGACGGCGAGTGCGCCGCTGTTTGGGTTGATCCACCACTGGCTGACGGGACTTTAGCTTGCTGTGTTGCTGCACCTCACCGGTGGCGGACGCCATTGTGGCATTCTCCTTACGAGTGGCGCAGCCACGTTTATTGCCTCCGACTGCTGTCAACGGTGTGGCAATTTGTTGGCTGTGACTCTGCTGGCTGTGGCCATTGCTGTTACGCGATTTGCCGCTTGTCCTTAAAGTCTTTTTACGCGTTTCAGTGCTTTTGGCCAACGTTTGTTGTTGTTGTAATTGCCTTTGTTTGCTGCAGATGCGCGGGCGTCCCCGGCCCCTGCGCACTGCTTCCGACTGCGTTGTGCACTCGCTCTCATCACTCTACGGCAAAAATATAAAGAAACTCATTTCATTAGATGCAAACTGTATTGTACTATTCTACTTACCTCCTCATCAGTCGCTGCATCAGCTTCCTGTTCTTCCTCCTCCTCTTCCTGCTCCTCTTCTTCCTCCTCCTCTTCCTCCTGCTCGTCGTCTTCGTACTCCTCATCTGACTCGGAAGCCTTGTGCGTATTTTCTTCATCCATCACCTCTTCGATTTTGTGTTCCTGCACGATCAGCCCTTTGTCCCGCCTGGACTGCTCCACCGCCAATATAGCATAGGTCGGATGGCCCTCGTAGCGTCTGGGCAGACGTGACTGTAGCGGGCATATGACTTCCTCACGCTCAAACTCCTTCACAGCACGTTCGCGTGCTATTTGATCGGGATCTTGGGAAAGCACCTCCGCCCATGAGAATATCTTCTTTTTGACAGTCTTCCGGTTGGACTTGGAACGCAGATTTTTCGGCGATACGCGATTCGTAAGCGCATGCTCCTGGAACGGTGTGCTGAGCGCCGCATTGCGCATCACATTGCAAGCAATTTTATTGTTTAGCTCAAATATGTCGCATTTGGCGCTGCCATCGACAACATCCTTGAGGGAGACGCGAGTGCGTAAGATTTCATCGCTGCTTAGCTGCATCTGGCTGCAATCATAACCAAGTCGGCGATATTCTCGCTGGAAGATGTTGCGATAGCGCTCATAGTTGGGTCGCTCCTGGTACGCGAGCTGTCCGATTTCCTTGAGGAATTCACCCAAATATTTAGGAACCTGTTTGCCATAGAACTGTCGAAGCATTTCGCACACATCGGTCATGAACAGCTCCTTGGTGCGATGCACCTTCTCTTGCTGCTGTTGCTGCGCCACATCCTTCCACGGCAGATAACCCTCCGACCAATATAGCAAATTGTAGCCCAAGCACTCCAAATCGCTGCGACGAGAATGCGCTCCCAAGTGCGCATCGCGTGAGGTGAACTCCAAGGTGCCATCATGGGCGCGTCGCTGATCCATAATAAATGGTCGATGCACGCCGCGGTCCTGATACTTCGAGGCGAGACCAAAGTCAATCAGAATATGTGCTCCTCTTCCACAGGCATTAACTGGTACTGCATCGCCGTGCGCTTATTTCTGACCCCGCCGTTACGTCCAGCGTTGTTCAATTCGGCTTTGAGCTCCTCCTTTGATCGTGTCGGCGCATGGCACGAGTCGGTTTGTGATTTGCAGGCGACGCTACGTGAGCTGCGTTTGAAGGCACAGACCCCTCTCCGCGGCGTGCCGATGGCGGCAAAAACTCTTCAGACTCATTGTCCGAGCTGACTGGAGACTGTCCGCTGTTAGCATCTGGTTTCACCGGATAGCCATCCTCATTGACGAGCAGCTCCGAATAACTGACGCGCTTCGCCGGACGCAGATAATGTGACTTGACCATCTCCTCATACATAGAGCTGGAATTGCGGGTATCATTCCGTCGACACGAGCGCATTGGGTTCGAGCCACTAAATTCAATTGCATTGGTGCGCGCGCGTCCCTTCCGTTTGTTCACTGGTGTTTGGTACATGTCAAGGCTGTTGCTATTATTGCTGTTCGTTGTGGCGCCGTCATCAAAATCCTCATCCTCATCCTCCGCATCGTTGTCCTCGTTGACACTCACAAGGCGTTTCAGAGCAAGCTTCTCGCTCTTTATGAAATAGTCATCGTCATTGGCCTCCTGTTCGGAACTGTTGCCACTGTCTGTCGTTTGCTGTTTCTCGTCATAGTGCTCGGAAGCAAAGCTCCTATTGCTGCTGCCGCCTCCCTGCATAGCCTGTGGCTTGAGGTACTTGCACTTGGAAATCATCAGATTCTGCGCCTTAATATCATTGTGACAATATCCCTTGTCGTGCAAATGCTCCAGCACATTAATAATGTGTATGGCCAGGAGCAGTAGCGATTTCTGTGCCACACGCGTATTCTTAATAAGCGAATGCAGATCCCGATCAAAGCGCGGCAGTACTAAAAACCGATAGCGTCCATCGCCAAAGTAGTGTGTGCCCGAGGCAATGTAGCTCGGGATGCCCGATGGTGGTCCATTACTGATTCGTGGTAGCAATTTCTCAATCTTCTGGCTGCGCGCCTCGTTGCCATTTGTAATTTCTGTAATTAGATATAAAAATTATACTCTTTTAACTCGAAGGAAAATTTGTGGTTACTTACCTGGTGTCTGAGTAGTATTGATAAGGCAATGGATTTCCACAAAGAGCGGTCCATTGGAGTGTGGTTCTATTTTGACCACATATTTAGCGCTCTCCAAAGAAACCGGGCAAACAGTGTCATCCGAGGCAAGAAATATCTCACCAAAGTTACCCTTGCCTATTGGAGACATTTTAGCAATTTAAGAGTTAATATTAAAATACGAGTCAGTTGATTCCTCACCAATGGGTCGTCCGAGTCGCCAGGCCTTTGAGAGCACATCCCTTAATATGGTGCCATTGACCACAGAAGGGCGCAGTGTATAAACGGGACGTGGCGAGTCGGTTGTATTGGAATTATTGTGATCGCTGTAGCCGCCGCTGGCGAATGTGGCCAAGGACAGCAGGGATGCACGGGAATTGACTGGACACTGAGCGCGTGCCGGTGGCTGTGGTGTTTGTAAGAGGGCCACGTTATCCGAACCGGATGAGGAGGAGTCCTCATCATCATTTTCGTGCCACTCACAGCTGTTGTCATCTGCGACATCGCTCAGGCGCTGGCGCTTCTCCACCCGGGAGCCTTTATTTGCGGTAAGCTTGCGTTTCCGTGCACTGCGATCTGATGATGATGCTTTACTGTTCGTTTGATGCGTCGTTACATGCTGGCGTGCTGATGCAATGCGTTTGCCCATCTTTACCAGGAGGCACTTGTTGCAGTATCTCACTTTTTGTGCCGCTTAACCAACCCAAGTGATCAATTGACAGATGTCAGTCTCAAGTTGAACGCTAACGCAAAGCGCATAAAGGAACGTTGAGTTTGAAATTTGTTTTGTTTTTGTGTGTTATTCTCCGCAGCTGTTTTTTTTTTATCACACTTTCCCTTCTGATGACATTCGTGCTGGCTGTGCCAAGAAGAAGAAGACTTGTGTTGATGAGTTTTTGTTTTAATTCGTATGTGATTTTAAACTGTGCTGTTGTCAAACTGGCAATACATAAAAATAAACACGCAAGCACGCACAAGTAATTCCCATTGTATTTTATGGTGATCAATTGTGTTTGGTTATTGTTTTATTTTTTGTTTGCCACCACTAATTCAGGTTTCCTCACTCTTTTGTTTTGAATTTCACTGTTTCTGCGGAATAGCGGGAATGGGACGCAGTCGGCTAAAACGGAATTGCAAAATGATGGACACGGGCCACACACATACGTACATAGAGACATGTACACAACAGCGATTGCATTTGTATTGGTCACAACTATGCACACACAACAAAACAAATAATTTAGCAAATTTCTGACAATTCCCGACAATTAATCACTCCGACTAATATTGCAAAAATACATATGCAACACTTTGCGGACTCAGTCATCATTCCGATGAAAGTAGAAGCGCTGTGTCTGACTGTCTGGACGGACGGACGGACGGACGTTGGGTAGACTGAAGAAGGGGCAGAGGCAAAGTCGCCTGCAGAATTGGAGAATATTGATTTACTTATGTCGAGCGCCGGCGTCGACTCCTTTGCACAATTTAATTAAATTCGTAGAGCTGTGCGCAGGTAGACTAATTGTTTAGAAACGCATTTTCGATTCCATTTGCTTTTCTCGTCTGGGTAATTTCAATTTGCCACTTTTCAGTATGTATTTCTTTCACGTATTACAAGTTTTCTTCTTCTTGTTTTCACGTTGCTTTTCCCTCTGTGCAATGCAAGAAAAATGTTCGCTTTGCTTGCGTTTGGGCGTGCATTTAATGCTTATATGTTCAGTTATGTATTTAGATACACATTTTCACAAGATTTTGGAATTGCAAATGTATTTATTTGAACACTCAATATTTTTTCACAACAAATTACATATAATTCGTGCACTGCTGCCCGTGCTCGGAACACTCACGCACTCAAGCCAATGTTCCGTTTCCGTATTGTTTCTCCATTTTGTTTCGTTTCATCTTATGTGTGTGACGTTGCCAGACTGTTGTACCTAGAACATGTGCTATGAAATGAGTTGCCATGGAACAGGCGGTTAAACTCAAATTTGTATTTCATTTTTAAACGTATTTAATTGTTTTTTTGCAGGTGGACATTGACCATGAAACTTTAAAAACATATTTAAGTCGGATCAATCCATTACCCTCTGATTATCTTAGACAACGTCAGAGTCCATTGCACGTTGAGGTTCTGCAAGGCAGCGTAGCGGATTCGGCTGAGGAATTGAGAAATACAGATGCAGTCATAGCCTTGGAACTGTAAGTATTTTAATTTAAAAAATTATATTTATATATAGTCAGTAATCTTGTACATTTTTTTTCAGTATTGAGCATGTATACGATGACGTGCTGGCTAAAATACCATTAAATATATTTGGCTTTATGCAGCCAAAAATTGTGATTTTTAGTACACCAAATTCGGATTACAATATTATATTCACTCGCCTCAAGTCGTT
This sequence comes from Drosophila melanocephala, assembly GCA_037043625.1. Taxonomy (NCBI): domain Eukaryota; kingdom Metazoa; phylum Arthropoda; class Insecta; order Diptera; family Drosophilidae; genus Drosophila; species Drosophila melanocephala. The sequence continues at coordinate 87,701 of JBAMBD010000420.1, forward strand.
GCTGTCAAATGGATTTCGACACCACGATCACAAGTTCGAATGGACAAGAGAGGAATTTAAAAACTGGTGCTTGGGTATTACTGAAAAGTATCCCAATTATATGTTCTCCGTACTAGGAGTTGGTGACCCGCCCGCGGGCCATGAATCTGTGGGTCACGTCTCACAAATAGCGCTGTTTGTGAGGAAAGACATGCTGGACATGCCATTGATGGAACTTAAACCTCACCCAGTCGGTGAGTCGCCTTACAAAATTCTGCATGCTGTTGATTTTCCATTCTATAAGGACACGCGTTCGCTGGAGGAGAAAATTTGGGCAGAGGTTCAGTTCGAACTACATAGCTGCACACTGAACGAGGCTAATTATGATGACGAGAAGTGTGCCTACAAAATGTCCATAGCTCTGCTATTAAAACGACTCGAATATATGGGCGCCACAAGGAAGATTTTGGATCAACTCTTGGCGGAGCATAAGAAACAGATTGAAAACGATTTCGTTCTGATCGAGGAAAACGACAACGATTCCAACAACAGCGAATCCAATCTATTTGCTGAGGAAGAGAACGACTCAATTAAGCCCGTCTGCGAGACTGAGGAAGAAAACTGGGATACATAAATAATACAAGAATTTTCACACATGTATTAATTGCCGCAAACCGTACATAAATCTAACAAGTGCAACTGTTTATCTTCAGTCTCTCTGTGACTGGGTGGTTGTTTTTTCCAGGAAGGAGGGAGGAAGCTATTCAAAAGCCCAGTGCTGGCAAATCCTTGCGAATTATTGGGGTGGCCGACAAGATGACGAGACGACGGCATCCGTCTAGCTGGCTCCCGCACGGAAATTGCCATTGTTGTTTTGGCCAAAGGGGGTGGCAATCCGTTTAGTTGAGTAGCTTCAGACTTGGCGCAAACGCAGCACAGCCATTAATGCCTAGACTGTGTGTGCTCCGGTTTTGTGGTCGCCTGAGCCAAAGGCAAAGTTAATGGAGTCGGCGTCAGTCAGTTGCAAGTGAATCGTGCAGCCGACAGGCAACACAAATTACCATAGCAGCCTGAACCTGGCGTGACACAACACAAATTCATAAGCATTCTCATATTCACATTCACATTCATTCACATGCCAGTCAGTCAATTCGTATACTATATGCCAGACTAATACTATTCTACGGTTACTACCTTGAATTGTGTGTCACATGTAAATCGAAATTTAATTCAATTTTTATTACATTAGTTTCGTTCGTCGCTGTTTGCAATCTCATCGGTTATCGCGTGTTCTTAGAGTCGGAAATTGGCAACAGAACTGAGCACGTTCGGTGTTCCTCAACGATAGCTTGGTAACTTGGTAAGGCTTCGGCTCAGCTGAGCTCAGCTCCGCTCCAGACATGGGTGATGAGGAGAACGTCAAGGAGGGTGACAAGAAAATCGTGCACATCTATCCGCTAGTCAAGGTTGGTTAAAGAAACAACAGAAACAACGGTTTGTTTTTGAAGTAAGCCCGAAATACTCTATTCTTTTGAAAAACAGCACTCGGATATGAAGGAAGAAATGCGTCATGAGGTTGTCGAGTTGAGCGTTAGTATGTGCGAGAAATTTTCTTCAAATTATGAGGTAAGCCATATATCTCAAAATAGAGTTTAATGTGGTGGTATTTTGAAAAGTGTTCGCTTCAAGTATATAGTTAGTTAGTACTTTTTCCTTATATATAATAAATTCAATGACTTTTACAAAGAGTTTTCGAAACCAGCTGAAAGTCTTTTGGAAGATAAACGATTTAAATAAAATATTGAATAAGTCAATTCATGATTTGAGGACTGTTTTCATTTCTGATTGTTCTCATTTTCAGGCGACCGTTATATAATGTTATTTCACATATTTTACGTTATATTTAATCTTTTTTATTTTACAGTTAGTTGCAAAAATGATAAAGGAGAGCATGGACAAAAAGTTTGGCATCTATTGGCATGTAGTTGTCGGTGAGGGATTCGGCTTTGAGGTGTCCTACGAGACTGAGAATATACTCTATCTATTCTTTGGCGGCAACTTGGCCATTGTGCTGTGGAAGTGCTCCTAAACGCCAGCAAATAACCAAATCACCAACAGACGTACCTACAAACCAAATCAAACAAGAATATATGAACTTTTTGTATAACTTATCCACTCTATGTAGCATTAAGTTAAGTTAATTAAGTTGCCCCATGTGAAGGACAAAAGAATAAGCAATAGTAAAACCGCTGAAATGCAAATAAGGCCAGGAGTTGTATCATTTGCCATGGTAACTGCTGTTTAGACCTAAAAAAAATTTTGTTAATTGAGAGCTTACATTTTATTTGTGTTTTATTGTAATGAATCAGGATATCCAGGGTTATAAAAATGGTTTGCACTTAAAAGGAAGAAGAATTAAAAATGTCCTAAGGTTACTAATCCGTCCTCCCGCAGTTGTTCGAAATTATGCATAAACATCCTCACGATCAGCGCCGGCGCCATCGCCGCCATCCTCGAGATTTGAGAAGAGCAGGAAATGCGATGTGCGATGCAGTTCGTGATAAAATTCCTTGGGATTGGCCAATTGCAGTTCGTATTTCATGTTCGGATCGTGTCGCACACCCATAAAGTTATAATTCCAACTGCTCTGCGCCGGCACCATAAAGAAGCCGAGGAACTTATTGGATAACAGCATCTGGACGCGCTCATAATGCGACGGCAGATAACCTTTAGGATTGTTGCCCTTGTCGGTGTTCTTGGAGCCCCATTCGAAGCCAGATGGCGTCAGCTTGTAGGCAGTCAGGGAACACGAGCCGGGCGTAAACGAGCATGTGATGACAATTGTCTTTTCGCCATCCCAGTTGGAGTTCTCTTGCATGATCTTCGCGTGCGTCGTTATGTCCTGCGGCGACAGTTGCGGCAACTCGTTCGGTTGCGTGTGTATCCAGCCCAGTGGCTCCATATCCTTGAGATACTGATGCGAGGGTAAGGCATTGGGCAAATTGATCGTCTGATGGGTGCCCCACTGTGGCGGCATCACAATGCAACGGATCTCCTTCACCTGCGGATTATCCGGCGGACTGACGCCATACAAATATCCAGCGATCTGTGCGCGCAGATCTGATATGGTGACGAACTTCTTCAATATATTCTTGGGCAGAATGTAGGTGTAGCCCGTCTCCTTGATGTCATCGGAGCTCACATAAATGTGATTCGTGCGCAGATGCAAATTAGTGGCGGAAATTGCACGGACGCGCCACTCCGTCTTGGAACTGAATGTTTGAGTCTCGTAGTTGGATGTTGTCGAAGTGATAATCTCGTCACCATGTTTGTTTGTTGTGCGCGTCGTTGTTGCCGTCAGTTGGTTCTGTTCCTTGGTCTGCTTCTCGATTTCGGCGATTTGTTGACGCTGGGCGGATGGTGCACTAATCTCCATGCCGAGTATAATGTCACGAATCTCGGACTGTGTCAGTGAGGCAACATTCACATTGTTCTTCTTGCCATAATCGGCGAGAATGAGATCCTTCAGCTGCACCTCCACCTTAATCCATTCCTCGTCCGTTAACGTGGGCCAAATGTGATGTGCTTCCGTTATGGTCGTCTTGTCGGGCTTCAAGATGATCTTGGTGCGCTCAGTGTTGACATGCAGGGCACGCAGTATCAGAATGAGACGACTGAACGCTGTATACGAGGATATTGTCTTCAGCCAGTCATCGTAGAGATTGAACAATACCATTTGTGGCTCGGTGGCCTTTAGAATAAGATCACCAAATTTCTCGACTTTGAGACATGCCTGGAATGGCAGCTGCAACTCCGAACCCTTGATGACAATATTGGGGAAATCAAGTAAATGCACCTCGAGTGGATCCAACATGCCCTTGCGCGTGACAATAATCTGCTTGGGCTGCTCCTCAACGGGCAGGGAGCGGATGAGCGCTGCTACCTCCTCAGCCGTCTTCCATTTGGCCAACTGGCCCAAACGCTTCTGTCCCGCCCACACCGACGTGTGAATAATCTTGAGGAAGAGCTGTCCGGTGCGTGGATTGAATATGAAAATGGCACCATTGATCGGCTTCGTTGTCAAATTGCCCTCAAAGGTCTTGTGAATGGTCACGCGATACACATTCGTATCGTCCACAAACCAAATGATCTGATTCGAGAACAATTCACCATAATTCTGAGAGCTCAGGTACGGCTCCGTTGGCTCCGAGGAGTACAGCTGCAGTGCTTTACGGATGCGCTCACGTAACACATAAAGCGCCGGATTGGCCTTCATAATCTTGGCCATGGCCTGTTGTATGAGCGTTTTACAACCGGGGAACCAATTGCCATAGGCCGAGTGCAGATTGTAAGCCAAATCTATGGCAATTAGCACGCCCGTCGGCGATGGATAAATGGACATGTTATCCGTGGTGTAATCCAAGAACTTGGCCCTCGCATAACGCTCCACATCGTGCGAATCATAATCGCCCCAACGCAGTTGTATATCCAACCAATACTTCTGTGTGGTTGTATTGTCCATGGTATCCTTGGTGTCCGCCAGCAGCGACGGACGCGACACGTTCCACTTGTAGGCTGGGAAGAGCAGGATATCCGCACAGGATGAGTTCATTTTGTATGACTTTCGGGGATGTATCGTCTCCTTTTGCACCGTCTCGATCTCTAGGGCGTCCAGTTCCTGATCAAACACCTGACACAAATCCATCACAATGGATTCGTGTATCTTTTGCCACAAGTGAGCACGAAAGATTTGAATCAACGAAATTTTCAGCGTGGGAATCTTGCCGTGCATGAAAATGCCCGTTAAATCCAACTGCACCTGGAAACCCACGTAGACGTTCGCGCGATTAATGGTCGGTGACCACCAGAGTGTAAAGCGACGATTGGGTATCTGGTTAAGACCGGAACGCTGAGCGTTTGTCAGCTTCTTGTACTTCATGGACTCCTCAAAGCCGGATGCCTTCTCCCAGAACAAACCCTCCCAGGTGGGGAAGTATGTGCCCTTGAAGAGTGTGTGCTCCAGAATACCCTCCACGCCGCCCAGCGCCTGTATCATATCTGTGCGATAGTTATTCAGATTCCAGAGTTTGCCATCGTGCCGCTGATGCGTCCACCAGAAGGGATTCTGCTTGAGCACCTGATACTGCTTGAACTCTGTACGTATGCGCCAGCCCTTGTCATAGGCCAGCGTATGCCGGTCCTTCTGGAAGAGCGTATTTATGCGCGGTATACCACGATCCCAGCTGTCTTCCAAATCCTCCAGGGTAAGCCGACGATTCTGTGCATTTGCCTCCTGGCGCTTCAGCGCATACTCGGCCCAAACGCGCTGCGAGTCAATAAACTCACTCTCCCACGGCTGTATGTAGCGATACAGATTTGGTATAAGCTGATCCTCGTCATGCGACATGCCTGAAAAGTAGAGGAGAGTTACTTGGTTAGATAAAAAATATATAGAATATTATAGGAACACTAACCGGAGCGGAAATGCGTAATGCCAACATCGGTTTGCTTGGACCAGCGCAGATCGGATTGTGGAATCAGCACATGCCCCATACTCAACATGCCCAGGCCGCCCAACTCTTTGGGCGTGTAGAACACAACGGGCGGAAAACGCGAAGGCATTTTGGAGTTCAAGCCAATCTTGATACGAGTCTGTATTTTGTTTTCGCACTTGACCAGCAGATCCAGCAGCTCCTGTGTGTTGACCACAGCCTCACGGAAATATGTCATGAGGCCAATAAGCGCTGTATTCCATTTGTTGACAATCTATAAGCGAATCAAATATAAAGTCATTTGTATAATAAAGTAATTAAATCTCTATATACCTTTGTGAATGTCGTGGAACCGGAGGCCATCAATATCTGTCGCACACGATTATGGAAACGTCCCAGTGACTCATCATCTACACGCAGGAAGCACTGAGCTGTGCGCTCCTTGGTTATTTCATTCTGCAAGTTCCAGACGCCATCACGATGCGTGAACTCCTCGTTTTGGGTGCGACACTGCAAATATATGAGAAATACACAAATTACTAACTGAACTTGGTGAGAAATTTGGATTTAAAGGAACCTTTGGCAGTATGCGACACTCGAAGCCGCTCATATTAAAGAGAAGATTGGGATTGTCCTTGGAATAGACCGAAACGAATGTGCTTTCCCAGCCAATGGTGGTCACCGAGCGGGGCAAACGATTCTTGATATCCCAGAAGACAGCTCGACCACTGCAACCAGAAGAAAATATAAACAAAAGAAGACACACCAATGATTATATTGATAAACGTACAGATTCACGTCATGCTTCATCAGACGCATGCGCGCATCGCGTGGCCAACACTTTTTGTTGTTGTAGCCCACAATGTTCTCATTGTTAGGATCCGGGTGCTCGGTGAGATAACGCTGGATCAGATCTCGCGCCTCTTCAGCTGAGAACCTGAAGAACAAATGTATGCGATCCACATAGCGACAGTAAAGACGTATGGGATGCGCTGTTTCTGTGCCGGCGTCCTGGAATGTTAGGAAATCGTTGGGTATCTGCGGTGGCCCAGCCATTTCGCTGGAGCGATGCAGGCCCAGGACCAACAGATCCAAAACAAGTCCGTAGTACTGCGTTATAAAGGAAGAGAACTGTAGACCGCGTATGATGCCATAGCTGTTGGTATGATTCATGTCCTTGTAGTTGATGACCACGTTATTCTTGGCTGTCATATAATCGGCAATATTGTGATCGACAATCAAACGCAGCAGACGATTGAGCAAGGTCAAATCAATCTTCTCGTACAGCTTCTCAAAGCGCGACTCGAGCAGCACATTGCATTCGCCCTCACCCACATCCCAGACATCCTGCAGATTGTTGATGCCTGCAAAAGCATAGAACATTTAGTTGGGATTTTTACATGGCGATTTTATAATTAATAATAGTGGAAACTTGTATTGTTGCTTAGATGCGCCACCTTCGGCGTGAGGTTTGCAACAAGGGGATGGAATCAAGCTCATCACTTTGCCACAAATCACACGCCCAAAATGCACAGAAATACCACACTCGGAATTTAATATGCCTTAAAAGAAGAAACAAACGCTTTGTTACCTTGACACCACTTGTAGGCCAGCAATGGCGGCGGTTCCGTATCGCTGGGCTTAATCCATGGCGGAAAGAGGCGGCGTTTGTCTGCCTCATACCACAGATACTGATCCAAGTAAGCATCCGTAATCTTCTCCAGTGGCTCGACCTCGTACACAGGTATCAAATGACTATACAAGTCCATGAACTCAATGCCCACCTGAAAAAAAAAACAAAAACAAAAGAAAAAACTTTCAAATTTAAGCTTCAGCATTAATTTTAAAATGATCTTACCTCCTTGAAAGCGCGCTGTGTCAGCAGATGACGCTTGATGCGGGAGAGTGCCTCATGGGGATTATCATAGGCCTGTTCAATCAGGCCGAGCTCCTCGCGCTGGCTTTGATTCAAACGTGATTTGACACTGTATGCCTCCTTGAGGCGCTCCAGAGCCAAAATCAGCAACTTGGTATCGTGCTTATAGGAGAGGGGTGGAAAGGGTATTGGCGCAAAGCGGCGGGACTCCAGCCAATGCACCGTTGTGGTATATATGGCGACCGCCTCCTCGGGCGATATATACGGGCCATCCTTGAGGTAGTTATGTTGCCGTTCCTGCTCTGCCTTCAAATACAGACGTGTCAAACGGCCCAAATTCTTCTTGCACACAGTCTTGTCGACGGTGGCACCACGGCGTATTCGCTCACGATTGTAGTGAGCCGTATTTGTCCACCAATCGGCCTTCATTTTGACATAGCGCAGAATCATATTCTCAATGGGTATGGGCAGACCGGGCACCTTCCACGGTATATTGGCCTTCCAGCAGCGCCAAGCCTCAGACAGATGCTGGAGTATGGTGCGCGCCTTGTTCTGCTTGATGCCCTCGGGCATCATGTCGACAATATCGTGCATAACTGAGGCACGCAATTCCAAATCGAAATGTGATTCGACACGTTGCTTTGTCACCGTCTTGGCCACTCCCTTCGAATGACGACCCTCGAATTGACGCGACAACAGATTGCCGAGCCAACGCTCCAGCAACGGTGTTATGCCACGCATAAAGAATAGCCAAACACGCCAACCCGGCGCCCAGAAGCCACAACCAGGACCCTTACCCACTGGTCCCGTATTAAAGCGATAGTAGATCAGATGCTTCAGATCCTTGCACATGCGTATTTGTCGCATTAGCTTGTACTTGTAGCGATACATGCCTGTTAACTGGCCAACGTGTGCAAAGATATACTGCAGGCCATCGGCCAGCTGAAAGGCGTCCACATTGTTGAGGCGATACTGTACATGCGAATCGATGATTAGTTTGGTCAGGCGCAGAATCTCACGGCACAAATGAAAAGCTGCCAAAAGAAGCAGACGTTAAGAATGGGATTGAATTAATGATTAAAAAGTCAATTACCATTGCCGAATCGTGACTTTTTACGCTCCTTGGTAGTTAGCGTCTTGACCGGCTTCAAGTTGAAATTGTAGTCCAAATGCAGATAGTTTAGATTCTTACGATGTATAAGCAAATTGAGCATATTATAGCCCTGGCGACACACTTGCAGTCCAGCCTCAACCCAATCCAAGGTGGTTGTTTGAAAGAATTTAGTCGCCTTAAAGGAGCGGAACAAATATCTACAAAAGAGAACAAATAACATATCAATAATATAAATTAAGAAGTCATGTGTAATTAACCTACCGCTTCTTTTGTGGCTTCGGCTTGCGATGCTTCAGGGCATTGAGTACATAGTATTTGAGCAGCTTCTGATAGCTGACGCGCACCTTGACCGGATGACCAGGTGGACAATGCTCCTTGTACCAGCATTTAACCAGCGGCACATCGATAGCGCGACGTGAACGTCCCGAGCGCATATTAAACGGACGCGGTGCCCACAACAGCGCAATGCCATTGGCTGTATTATCCGTATAGAGCGGTGTGTCCTGCAAGAAGGGCTGCACATCATCGGGCAGCGAAAAGTCCTCATCATCATCGGGCAATGGCTCTTGGATTTTAGAATTGGCATTGCGATGTGAAATGGGATTGATAAGTGGATCAAAGTAGAAGGCCGGTAAGTCCGGATCTTCGGTCTTGATATAGACCACATTGGGCGTATGGTACCTAAAGAGCGAGAAAGAGGGAGAATCAATACAAGTGAAAGGTACATTTAGTCACTCCCTATTGATCATAGGATCTATGCTTGTATGCAACTATCAGCAGTCGCGATTTAGTCTACAAAATCGTAACGAACATTCACATTGCACAGCCCAAAAGGAAACAATCGCTAAATTGGTAGTAAGTTGGGCGTTTGGTGTGCTCTAACAGGGCATGAAGTGTTTGCCAGCAGGCAACTTCAACTGGAAACTCTACTGCCATGTACATGTCTATATACATATTGATATATATAAAAATAAATTTCTTACCAGCTTAGATGCACAAAATGCGGCATATTGTTGTAAAGATATGGAAACGCAATACGATACTCGGTGCGAATGGGCTGTCTTATTATAACCTTGTTTATATCATTGAACTCGTTCCAGTCCTCATCACTGAAAGGCAAGCAATTAATAAAATAGTCGCTTTAATAATATATTGCTTTAGTTTACCCAACATTGTGATCCTTGATCAGCGGCTCAAACTTTGGGCCACCTGGTATGGCCATGTTAAGCGCCTTAGCGGTAAAGAAACTCTTTGGATCAAACAGATAAAAGAAGTTATTGTCGACCAGGTCAGTGAGCAGCTGGTTGGCCAGGCGATAAAGGGTTGCCAGCTGTGGCAGAGATAGATTCCACTTTCGGTACGTGGAGCCGTTCACAAAGCTATGGAAGATTATGTCAGTTGGGAGTTAGACATATATATTCGTATATCATAATTACTTACGGCGTATCGACTAAGGGTCTATGATCATAGAACCATTTGTAGACGGCATTATCTTCATCGTTATCTAGCTCAATTTGTATGGCCTCCAGCGGTTCTACATCTAAAACGTTGTCCGCATAGTCCAACGGCGGCTCCTCGTCGTCAAAGGGCGGGAAACGCATTCGTTTAAAGTGACGACGATCGCGCTTCTCACGACGCATCATAATCCACATGGTGCTGCAAAATGTTGACCCATATTTTGCTTAATATATATTTATATATATGGAAACTAAATTAAACTTACCCCCACTGAGCAATGTAAACTGGCTCAATGACCCAGGGTATCTCATTGACAAAGGTAATGGCACCCGTAATATGATATAGGACCTGCACATCCCTTATCTGTTCCCACGGCATGGGCATATTCTCGAGCAGCTTCAGCACAGCATGCGGCATGTATTTGAGTGCACCCAAATAGACTCGCTTATCGTGACGATACTTGCGAGAAGTCATATCACCATGATCGCGAATAATTTTACGTATATGCTCCGGCGGCATGTCCTCCTTCTGTGTGTCGATAAATCCAAATTTGCGTTTCTCTGCGAATCGCTTCGACTGCAGTTGCTGCCACTTCATCGCCTTCTCCTGCAACTTGTCCTCGGTGAGGATGTCGGGCTTGGGTGTGGGTATTTGGCCCAGCTGTGGCTGCGGCACGCCCACTGCCGGCACCGGAATGCCATTGGCGTGGCTCGCAGACGGCAAAGGTGCGCCCGGCGGAGGGATTTGCTGTATCTGGTTGGCCATCTGCTGCTGGGCATGCAGCTGAGCCTGCTGTGCATGGGCCGCCGCGTACGCCTGCTGCTGGGCTATCAGTTGAGCGGCCCAGGCGTTGGGCGGAATCATATACGGCGGTATAGACATCGCTCAATTACATGGGACACTGCTAATCGATAAATACGAATACGCATAAAAACAAAGCAGACACACGTTTCATTAATGGCGAGGAGAAAGAAGCAGAGAGACAGACGTCGGTTTTGTCGCCGCGTTTTGCAATTTTCACCACAGCTATTTTTGCGCAAAGAACAAGTTCTATGCTCACATTTCACGCTTTACGTTGAAGTGAAGGCATATTTGAGTTATATACATACCTATTCGACAAATTTCAATAACTTCTTGCAGTTTTTAACAATTTTCCGGCTTTTCTTGCAAAACGTTTAAGATGCGGCAGACATTTTTTTGAGAAGACCGATACTTTTCCAATATAACATCGATTAGCGATAGACGATATGCCAACTCGGAAATATTTAAAAACATATCGATATAAATATCGATGTAAGCGTTAAACAAATTTCGCTTTGATTAATTTTCAAATATCATTAAAAAAAATAAAGAAAAAACCCCAGCCCGTTCTTATTGTAATAATTAAATCAATAAGCTGGTCAACAACTGCACAGCGCATTTGTGTATTTGTTTGCCTTACTCGTTAGTAACTTTTGTCAAATAGTGCGTCAGCATATTTACTCACTAACGAATTTGTGGAATTTAAAATTTTGCATGGAATTTTTTGATGTTGCACTACATTACTGATTAATTATCTATGGATTTTAGATTCTGAAATAATGCACTCTGTGTGTAAGATCCGATCCTTATGCATGAATATACATATAATCTAAGTACACAAGGGCGTACCCAGCTTATGTGAAAGTTGGGAGGGCTAAATAAATATATGTTTAATAAATATATTTTTTCTATTTTCGTATTTGTTTTCGTTTTTTTTTTTTTTTTATAATGTGAAGGGATGCGGGTGGCAGTGTTCCAATTTAAATCAGGGCAACCTTTACCACTGCGTACGCCCTTGTTCGTGCATATATAATTGTCTCGCGGCTAACGACTTATCCAGGCTAATGTTTGGCAAATCAATGATCATATGCAAAATCAATCTACAGCTTATTTTGCGCACTATAAAAGATCTTGGCCAAGTTGCTCAGAATCACAGTTCATCAACAACAGAGCTTTCAAGCAGACCCAAAATAGGCGAAAGGCGTTAATTCGTTAGAAATATACATATTGTGCGATTTTACATACAGTATTAACAATGGCAAAAGTACGAAGTCAACATCAACAAATATAGTCAGCTAAAATTGTTCAATTAATCATCTAAATTTACTGTGTTCTCCTTCCAGTTCTTGATAGTCTGCCTTTGTCTGACTGCACTGATTTTTTTGCTGACCCCGGTTAAGGCGGCTCCTGGAGAGGTAATTAATTGAATATATGTATTTTTCACAAATTGAATTCACTTTTACTTGTCTTAAAGACCTTGGTGACCAAAGCTTCGGAAGATGACCTGTCCACAGCAGATACTATTGGGATTGGGTACTACTCTCCATCGTATTACAGTCCATATTATGGAGGCGGAGGCTATGGCGGATATGGATATGGCGGATATGGTGGATATGGGTTTCGCTATGGTGGCTACCGAGGTTACGGACGCTCCTATCGTCGCCACATTTATCCTGTCTGGGGTTGATCAAATGACATATGAAAACCAAGTAATATACCCGTTTACAGTATCTTATACACGTACATATATGTAGAAGTCTAGCACGTTTCCCTAAGTACCCTGAGTACTAACAACCAAATATTTAAATATATTATATTAAGCCAGATACAAATATATATATATATATGCATATATATATTACTTTATTTATTTGTGGATTAAAGATTGGCTTGTGCTCCAAATATGGGTGTGTATTTAATAACACTGTGTGGAAATTATTAATAAATTGTAAAATAAGTATTGCGTTTTATTGCTTCTCTATGTGTATTTTTTTTTCAATTAAAAAAGTATTTAGCACATTTGCAAGGCAAATCAATTGTAGGGCGCACATTTGACGATATTATATTGTACCCACATGCTTCTCCTTTCACCCGGCCACTGGGCCATCTCTCAAAACAAGTTCAGTCAGCTTTTTAGATATACTGACGTCATATGCTTTTGACCCCACAAAATTTAACACCACTCACAAAAGATAAACTTTATTATTTATAAATTGCTGCTCTGTTTGAGCTGTACTCGGTTTGTTTGTCAAACCGGATCGTCAGACACTTAAGCGCTTCCGAAGAAGTTGAAATAATATTTGTAACTTGCCGCCGGCAACGTAAACTTAACAAAGGGAAATGTGGCCAAAAAAAGAGCATTAGCTGAAAGTATTTGGCAATAGCGAATAAGTAATTCAGGCCTGAACCCGAAGCCCCCCACGATTTACGACACACACAAGTTGAGACAATTATGTGAAGATCATAAGTTCAAACATTGTTGGACATTAAAAAAAACATTTTTTTTTTTCGTCAAAAAATTAAAAGTTTACAAGCTGGTTGATTTCATAAAAAATTGCAAAGGTTTCTCTTTGTTTTTACTTTAATGTGGCATCGAAATTTGTCTTTTGCACTAAAAAAATTAAGTTATGTTTGATTAAAGCCATTGCTTAAAAGGTGACATGCTGAAAAATATTGGTATAGAGACGCCTCTCTAATGGTGCTTGCGACCATGTCCGTGCGCCTTGTGCGCTTGCCTCTTGTGATGGGATGATTTCTGCTGCTGAAGATGCTCTTTCTTCGCAGACTTTGGGCTCAGTGGCGTGTTGTGGCGTCTGTCGTTTCTATGCGATTTGGAGTGGTGTGGCACCACTGGAACTTTGACGCGTCCATGCTTCACCTGCTCCTTGTTGTTTTCCGGCAATTGGTGATGCCTGGACTTGTCCGTCAGATGGCCACTATGCTGATGCTGACCCACATGCTGGGAATGCTGGCGCTTGTGGTGCGAATGTTGACGTTGACTGTCCTCAATATGCTGCGTTGCCAGCACAACGGCAATCAGGATTGTTGCAATGATAAACAACTGAAAAAATAGATCAAAACAATACATTTATTTGGAAATTCTAATAGTTGGATTGAAGTAACCCTGGTCGTTATCTAAGCCGATAAGATAACAACAATATCGTGCCCATTCCTCACACACTTACCGCCTTCAACATGATATATTCTTCTCTCTGTATTCGGGCTTGCCTTACAAAAAAAGTTCGTTGTGTAAACGCGTACGTCCAAAAGTCGACTGCTTTCGGAAACTCTTCCGTTGCTGTTTATAGCGTTATATTTTATATGACCAGCAACTCCAGCCCCTATATAATATATACAGATATACACACACATGCTTACATTGTATGTATATATGCGTCGGTGCTCGGTTTTTTTTTATCGCCCATAAAGAGTGGAAAACAAAGCACACGCTTTATGTATTTTCTACTAGTCATTCACAACAGATGTGTACGATTAAAAAAGGCACAGATCGAGTGTCCATATGAAGATCGAGTTGAATTGTTCCTGGTAACACCAGCCATCCCATAACTGGTAAACCTACAAATTATGTGACGTTGATTTGAGTATCTCAGATAATATTGCTAGATAAATTTCACAATTAGCGCATAGTTCTCAAGCAGAAAGTCCAAATTTTAAATTAATCCCAATTTGCTTTTCACTCAGGTGTCTAATTATTTTTAAACTCATATATGATCCACGTCAATAATTAGCAAACTTATCTCTGATAGTACGTAGACGGCCATTTAGAGAAGGAAATCACCAGTCAAAGTGAGGAATACGTCAATAATATTATTGAATCATTAATTTTATTGCATATAGTTGAAAATATTACAAAATAATGAAAATAAAATATTAAATATCGATTTTCTTGCTGGTGTGTTCTTTTAATCTATTGATTTCAAGGTTTTTTTATTAGTTTGAATATATATGTATACGTCTCTATATGTATGTGTTTGCTTGATAAACGTGGTAGTTTATTAAATATATATAAATATGTATGTTCCACTTTCGAATGCTTCATTCCTTCATGTTCATCGTAAATAAGTATACAAAAATTGAATATATATATATATAGAAAAAAATTTTTTTATATAAAATACGTGTGTGGGATTTATGAAAATATTGAATTAAGGAAATTATCGAATAAACAACAAATTTGGTTTTTGAAAACAAAAATGATGACAATAGAAAAAAATATAGAAGACATAAATAAATTGTAATGCAATAATTCACAAATAAACTTAAAACTAATACATATTTTTTTCTTTTGTAGATTTAATATTTTTTTTTACGTTTTTTTTTTTTTTGATTATATTTTGTGTAATAATATACGACAAGTTGAAGCTTGCTCTTAACGTGACGATTTAATGTTGTTAATTCAATCGGATATTGATAGAATAACTACAAAAGAAAATGATCGCATTGACAAAGTTTGAAACGAGCTGTTTAGATTTATAGATTTGAATTTTCATTGAACACATCGGGGTCAATATGTCAGCTTGTGTAGATATTGTGATGGTGTACTACTCAGATGGGTAATATTTTTGTTCGCAAACACTTTAGTTATTATTGATTATTGTAGATAAGTTTGAATAAGTGAATTGTTTCGGTTATGTGTAACTAAACATCGTCTGATGCAAAACTGTTGCCAACACGTTGTCCCAATTTCTACTCCTCGATGGTGTAGAGGAAATAGTAGTTCTCATTATCGTTGACGGCTGCTGGTGGTGCCTTCGGCGACTTTCTCGATAACGGCTCGAAGCCCATGAAAAGGAATGCCTCAATTAAGCGAGCACACTCCGGCTGATCCTTACGCATTACCATGACGATGCCGTCCACCTCTAACTTATCCTCGGCAAATTCCAAAAGCGAGATGAATGTCTCCTTGGAGCCGGCTGGGGGTAAGTCAGTGGGAAAGGCGACATATAGAATGTTGTTGGTCGGGTTCAAAATCGACATCCAATTGGTTGACAGGTCTTCAGTGACGTGCAATTTGATGGAAATATGCACTGGTTGGTCATGCAGCAGGATCTGGCGCAACACCTCCTGGCAGTCATCCTCTGAGCACAACGAATGAATGTCATGCGACTCCGAGTCAGAGCATTCCGACGACGAAGATGAGGATGACGAAGCCCGAGAGCTGGCCTCGAACAAGCTGCCGCCAGCCGAATCGACCGAAGACTTGCGGCTGTAGCCTGTCAAATCGATGAAAAAACAAAACTAAAACCATTAGCAGTGTATAAAAAGGAAATTGCAATTTGATGGTTACTTACCCGTTAAGAGCGATGCCCTATCGTGATCTGTTCTGTGGTGGACAGGGACATCAGGACCACCACAGAGGCCCTACGCCGAGAGAGATGCGGTAAGACTCAGTCGACATGTTCGTGGCGCAAGACGAAGTCGAGATGGTGCGGAGCTTGCTATCGGAACATCCAGCTACTCCGCTATCATTATAGTCTCTTCTAACGAAGGTACTGCTAAACATTGGGTCGCTGCGAATGATACAAAACATGTGCAGAAACAACGATATTAGTTATCAATTTAATATTTCCATAATATGGCCTCTCGATTTTGTAGTTGTATTTGGATTTTATACAAATTTACCAATTCATTTTTTAAGTTAATTGGTGGCAAGACTCTGAAGCAGCTTTACGGCGCAATAGCTTATGGAAAACTGACAGGCAGTCCGATCACACGTTAACGCTTATCGACAAAGACGAATCAACTTAACAATTCCACATCTTTATGACGCATACGTGTTTTTCAAATATTTATTAAGATAAGATGCCCGCTATCTACAATAAAAATCAGTTGGCGCCGATAACAACGATAACATTTGTCGCGCAACCATGCGGCTGAAATACAACCCTGCACGCAAGCAGACTTATTCACCACAGCATGGCGGCGCGGGCAGCTGTCACACATACACACATACTCACTTGTGAACGTTTGCCCAAAGAAACAACAGCGAAAATTTACAGCGTCCGAAAAATACGCGAAAACTATTAAATATTTGATATATTTGTAAAGATAAACCTCAAAGATGTCGATTGGTGTACCCATTAAAGTTTTACACGAGGCCGAGGGCCACATAATCACTTGCGAGACAATTACCGGCGAAGTCTACCGCGGCAAGCTCATTGAGGCTGAGGACAACATGAATTGCCAAATGACACAAATCACGGTCACCTATCGGGACGGGCGAACAGCCAATCTGGAGAATGTCTATATACGTGGATCCAAGATACGTTTCCTCATACTGCCCGACATGCTAAAGAACGCACCGATGTTTAAGAAGCAGACCGGCAAAGGCCTTGGTGGGACAGCGGGTCGCGGCAAAGCGGCGATACTTCGAGCACAGGGTGAGTCAGGCGCAATGCCATTTTTTCGTATTGCTTTTTATTTTACTAGATCGTCTGTTTTTCCTCGTTTGCAGCACGCGGTCGGGGCAGAGGAACTGGTCCTCCTGGCGGCGGTCGAGGCGGCGGTGGCCCACCAGGTGCACCCGGTGGTGGCGGACGCGGCGCTTGGCAAGGCGGTCCCACAGGCGGACGTGGACGCGGCGGCTTGTAAAATATAATGCGGAAGTGCAGCACATTCGACTATACATAATTTAAGGGAAAATTAATCTTAGCGGGCGGGTCGCAAACAAACCATGTTGAAGTCTTATAATTGTCAAAAGAAAACAAAACAATGGAACCAGAAACTTGAATTTCAAAACGTGGCTTTTTTTTGTTTTCCATTTTACCTAGAAGAAGAAACCAGCACCAAAATTATTTGGGACAAACAACTAAACATATATATATATATGTATTATAAATATCGTCGCTTTTCGAATATTATACAAAGAGAGCAATTCCATGACAGTATTACAATCGGTATATAACTTGACTGTCGACGGATAGCTCTCTTTATTTCGCTATTCGTAATTTGTTGTGAAACTTGAAAGCCGCAAAGCTTTGAAAGGACAACAGACACTTTAGTTCAGACAGAGGACAAGATCAATTTGTTAGTTGTTCGGGCAACGTCGAATATCATACAAAGAGAGCAATTCCATGACAGTATTAAAATGTATACTGGACTGTCGACGGACAGCTCTCTTTATTCACTTATTCGCTTTTCATAATTTCTCTCGTTCGGATTCAGTGGGGTTAATCAACATTTAATTGGGGGACAGACAACGGGACACATCACATCACGAACAGTTACCCAAAAAAAAACAATGTATTTGTAGGCTAACGTTTGCCGGGCCGGCACAAAAAATATATATGAAAATTTGTATATTGATGCCAATTGAACAACAAACTGCGCACTTGGCAAGGCATTTCAAATTGAGCGAGCAACAAATGGCATATTTCATAGTACCCAAAAAGCGAGAAAAGGAAACAGTGCTGACGGTTTTAGCTTCTTTCACGTCAAATCTAGCTAATTTTTTGCGGGAAAAATTGTAAGAACAGCAGGCAGTGGGATATTTTTACCTATAGCTTTAATTTAGCACTTTTTACATAACTTTGTTATAGCTTTTTTTTTTACTTTTTACTTATCAAAGGCTGTTCTGGAGGGCATCCTCCAAATGAGTGCAATTCAACAGCAGAAGCCTCCATTCAAAATTAATCGAAAGCACGTGCATATGATGTGTGCAATTGTAATTAAACGGGTTTCTATTGGGCGAATTGAGTATCGAAAGGAACATTTAATACATTGTTGTTAATCACCTACCCGAGCCGATCCATTGAGTTGGCGGAGTCAGGATGCGGCTGCTGTTGCATGATTGTTTTAAATATATATGTATATTTATATTTATATTTACGATTTACGTATGTAGTATATGTGTATATCACAGTTACGTTGTGCTATATGCCTTGTGTGTCTCTTTTGTGTTAATTACTTTATCACAGTTGTGTTTACGATTCGTACAATGTTCTAGAATTTTTACATCGAAAAGGCTTCCGAAAGGTATTCGCCTCTCTCTCTCACTCTCCCTATCTTTGTTTGCTTTTACAACGTAAGGTAAAGTAAAAAAAAAAAAAGACCCGTGTGTTTTTGTGCTTGTTATTTGCGTTTGTTTTCCCGTTTGCCGAAGCGAGCGAAGCGTTGAGCGCTTGTCTGCCAACTGAAGGCATCCCAATAGCGGTGGCATCATTTATTTCAAAAAGATTTAGTTGATGTCCCACATACAAGCACACACATTCACATATATATATATTTGTTAATCGGCCTGTGCGCGTGTGTCTGTAGTATAGATACAATAGATAGATATACTACCGCATTGGTGGGGTTATATGTGGCCGAATCGAAACAAAAATACAGTCAAACAAACAGGTACAGTTTAACTGTTGAAGAAAAGGCGCATTTGGGCATGTATTTAGAAATCTAGTTTCCAAGATTTAGCATTGGCCCCACAATTTGTCGCAGTCTCAGGTCCGATATTCTTGGGTAGCGAAAGAGCAAAAACAACTAATTACATTTGCATTGCTGATGCCGCTTTGTGTCCACCACACTCTTCGAGTATATATATGCAAATATTTGTACACACAAATATAAATGTAAATATATGTTTATTGAGAATGCGGTTTTTGCTTTCTTTCTCTGCTCTCTACATATGCAATTATTTGTTTATGATAAATTTCATGAAATGACAAAAATTCATTATTTTTACATAAATAAATAAGGAGATAAATGCGGTTTTGCCGTGTTTAAAACGAATTAATTATTATATTGCTCAGCACGTGAACTGTTGAAAACAAACAATTTAAGTGACTATAAATAGCTTAAAACAAAAACACAAGAAAACAAGCGATAACGATAATTCGAATGCATCGTTAATCGATGTGTGGGCCTGCTTACGTGACGTGCTGTCTGGCCGTATAAATGGATGTGTGTGTGCGTGCGTATGTGCAAAACAAAAACACATGCAAATGTGGGAACAAAGTGGAGAATGATGACTTCTTTGGAAATACAGTTATTATAATATGGGCACACAATATGTGCGTGAATCGGCGCACGTATTTTATGTAAATCAATCACACAATCATTCAAATACTCAGCAGTATCACGTGGCATGGATACATAGTGGTTACACTTACTTATTTGTTTTGCATCTTGCTACGGCAGTATAAAATAAAAAGTCTAAAACAAAGCAATAAGCTTTAAGCGTTTTTAGCCTATAATTAAGATAACACATGAGACAGATAAGGAAACGATTGTGGTTGGTAAACACATCAAAACGGTATGTGGCAACTGCTGCATAAAGCTGTCTGCAAACAAACATGCTTAATTGTTGTTAGACAGATCTCCA
Organism: Drosophila melanocephala; assembly: GCA_037043625.1. NCBI lineage: Eukaryota > Metazoa > Arthropoda > Insecta > Diptera > Drosophilidae > Drosophila > Drosophila melanocephala. The sequence continues at coordinate 107,758 of JBAMBD010000420.1, forward strand.
TCCACCTCAAAGCAAGTATGTCTCGCAATAAACAGCATTATAACACACACACATATGCAAACAGAAGTTGAGAGATTTATGGCAAAGCAAGTCATAAAATAAACTAATCATTTCCACTTTTTTGTCTTTTTAGCGATAAGATGGCTGACAGCTTTAAGATGTTGACTATTATAAGATAAGACATGAAATGATAACGTCCTAAGTGGCAGCACTACAGATATAATGCAGCCACTTTAATTACCTTCTGATTCAGCACTTCTGACTTGATACTTTTATTGGAAGCTTCTCTCTTCATTCAGTCGATTGACCCAATATTGAGCGCTGTTCTGGCAATCCACTCACACACACAGACGCTCATGCACATAGATGTACATAAGTTGCTTGCCACTTGCTGAGTTGCATGGCGAGTGGAATTTTCCATTGTTTGTAAATACATAATTTCTGTTTGTTTATGTATGTGTGTATGTATATTTGTGTTGTTGTTTGGTGTGTGTGAGTGTGTATGTTGATTGTGACGTCATGAAAGCGCGCGGAGCCATCAAGCGACAAAATTGCAGCTTATAATAACCGGATGATAAACAAAAAACAAAATGGGCAAATAGAAATGACGCAGCAAGCAAACCGTTCGCAATTCCAATTAGTTCTTATTATAAATGTCTCATCCATTGCAAGTGGCAAAGTCGTTTGGGTCGAAACAATTTCTGTTGTTTATTTTGGCAGCGAGATAACAAAGCAAACAGTGCAAACAATGCTGACGGGGCTCAGAGTTGTGTTCGTCGGAAACAGCAAAAAAAAAAAAAAAAACTCAGATAAGAGCAGGAACGAACGAATAGTCACAATGTTTACCACGTAATAACTGCAATTGCTAACGAAAGCTCCATTTGTTTGCTCTCAGCTTAAAAATATTCAAGCAACGCATCTGACAACAACAACACAGTGAAGCTGCGCGAACAGTGTTGTCAGGCAGTTTACGGCATAATAAATTACAGTACTTGACAAAAGAGCGAACGAACAGTTGTTCAAGTAAACACCGAATAAAACAACACAATTGACGCCCTTTCTCTCTCCCACACACACACATACGCCAAGTTATCTGTACATATGTATTAAATTTAGAAGGGTATTGAAACGGTTAATGCGTGTTTGTGTGTGTGTGCGGAGCGTTGCCAGATTTCTGTGGGAAAGCATATCACAACAGTAGTTTGTTTTTCGCACAATTAAGCAATAAAGCTTTAATTGAAACGCGCATGAACATTCAATAAATATTTATCAGTATTCCTTTTTCGCATATTTTTTCTCTCCATTTCAGGGCTACCACGGGGTGACAGCCACATACATATATATATATGAGGTGAACAAGATGGCTGCTACGAAGAGAAAAACAAAAGTAAAATACACATAAGTCAAATAAACAGCATTTCAAAAAGCACATATAAATACAACATTTTTTGAAATCAGTTATTTACTTTACCTACAGACGGTTTTTTTTTTCTTCACATATCCAATATCTTTGTTTGGTTATATGTACTTTCGCACACACACACATGCAAATACATATGTATGTAAGTATGCATGTATGTGTTTTCATATATATGGCGTTCAGGCTAAATACTACAGTTACATTACCAACACCGATCCGAAATTAGTTAACATATTACACTTAAAATTATTGCACTATTATAAAAACTTGCCATGATTTTATTGGCAACCAACAACAAACTACATAATTCATTTGCCACCAATTGGATTTGGTCCGATTGGTTACGGTACCCGTGCACTATTTTCAATTTCCTTTCTTTTTTCTTTTATCACTACAAAATCGATTTTTGCTTTATTTTTTTTTAGCATGGCATCTTGGTACCATTACTTACAGTTTATTATTCATGTTTGATGGCATTTTTACACTTAATAGTTGCAACTTAACGCACAAAGAAAACAAAAATTAGGTTTTGTTGAACAAAAAGTCTGCTCTGACTTAACGAGAAGCGTTTAGGAATTCTGCACTTGCGATCCGATTGGTTCGACTGCTAAATCGTTTATGAAGTAAACGGAATCTGAAGCAATAGACGAGACCAACAACCTGGCACACGCAAATCGATTGTTTTCAGTGATACGATATATACGATGAATACTATGTTATTTGTTTTGTTTTCTCATAGGCAACCAAAATGTGAAGCAGCTGTGAATATTTCTACCGGGAACTTATTTATTTTGTTATCGATAGTGCCCTGATATTGTAGTCGATAACGATTGCAGAGTTAGTACAGTATTGCCTGTCAGTTTTGTGCGTTTCAGTTTGCTGAAAAAGAAAATTAAATCTGTGAAATACGGCAAAATCCGCTATCCTTTCAACTAAATAACCATGAGCGCCTTTCCAGGAACGTTCGCGTTCGACGAATATGGTCGGCCTTTCATTATTCTGCGTGATCAGGAGCAGCAAAAGCGCATCACAGGCACGGATGCCATTAAGGTAAATTTAACTTGTGATTTAAATGCTTTATATTATGGATAATGATATTCTGATAGTTTTAATGTGTGGCTCAAAGTCATCCAAAGATGTTTCAGCTAAAATATAGTTGCTAGACTCTGAAAACAATGACGCATCATTTGCCGAATGTTCCAGATGTTCTTTGCTGCCGGCTTTTAACGCATTAAAAATGCACTTTGCAAATGCGTCTTGTATAAATGTCATTTTAAAATTGATAATAAATGCAGTTTGCTAAACAAACGTCTTTAAATGCAATGTAAAATATATGAATGGAATTATTTGAAATACACTCTGTGATGTCACTTTTGTTTTTGAGGTTAAAACGGCGCACATATGTTCGATGTTTCACAGACAGACGCTTGAGTCACGCGCAGAAAAAGTTCTCTATTTTGTATTGAATGTTTATTATGTTGTTATGTCTTAGACTCACATTATGGCGGCACGGCAGATTGCCTCAACGCTGAAGACATCGCTAGGACCCAAGGGTCTGGACAAGATTATGGTCAGTGCCGATGGCGATGTGACGGTGACCAACGATGGCGCCACCATCATGAAACTGATGGATGTGGAGCATGAGATTGCCAAGCTGATGGTGCAACTGTCGCAGTCGCAGGACGATGAAATTGGCGATGGCACCACCGGCGTCGTCGTCCTCGCTGGCGCTCTGCTCGAGCAGGCGGAGGGTCTGATCGATCGCGGCATTCATCCCATTCGCATTGCCGATGGCTTCGAGCTGGCCGCACAGTGTGCCATCAAGCAGCTGGACTCGATTGCTCAACCGTTTCCCATCGATCTGAAGAACAAGGAGCCGTTGATTCAGATTGCTATGACGACGCTGGGCAGTAAGATTGTGAATAAATGCCATCGTCAGATGGCTGAAATGGCCGTCGATGCGGTGCTCAATGTGGCCGACATTGAGAAGAAAGATGTAAACTTTGAGCTGATCAAAATTGAGACGAAAGTCGGCGGACGCATGGAGGATTCCATGCTGGTCAAGGGCGTCATTGTCGACAAGACCTTGAGTCACTCGCAAATGCCCAAGGAGCTGAAAAATGTAAAGCTGGCCATTCTCACCTGCCCCTTCGAGCCACCGAAGCCAAAGACCAAGCATAAGCTGGATGTCACCTCGGCAGAGGATTACCGTGCACTACGCGAATACGAGCAGGAGAAATTCACCCAGATGGTCAAGCAGGTGAAGGATGCGGGCGCAACCCTCGCCATCTGCCAGTGGGGCTTCGATGATGAGGCTAATCATCTGCTGCTGAAGCACGATTTGCCTGCAGTGCGTTGGGTTGGTGGTCCGGAGATTGAACTGATTGCAATTGCCACCGGTGGTCGAATTGTGCCTCGCTTCGAGGAGTTAACACCCGAGAAACTGGGCACAGCCGGCATCGTCCGTGAGATGGGTAAGTTACCAGATGCGAGTTGACTCCCCTAGCTACAAATATCGCTTTCCTCTTTGAAGCCTTTGGCACGTCGAAGGACAAAATGCTGGTCATCGAGGAGTGCAAGAACTCCAAGGCTGTCACAATCTTTTTGCGCGGCGGCAATGCCATGATCATTGCGGAGGCCAAGCGTTCCATCCACGATGCCATCTGTGTTGTGCGCTCCCTGGTGAAGGATTCGCGTATTGTTTATGGTGGTGGTGCTGCCGAGATCAGCTGCTCTCTGGCTGTGGCCAAGGAGGCCGATCAGCTCTCCACGCTGGAACAGTATGCATTCCGTGCCTTTGCCGTCGCCCTGGAGAGCATTCCCCTTGCGCTGGCCGAGAATAGCGGTCTGCATCCAATTGAGACGCTGTCGGAGCTGAAGGCCAGCCAGGTGACAGAGAAGAAACCCAGCCTGGGCGTCGATTGCATGCTCACCGGCGATTCGGACATGAAGAGTCACAATGTTGTCGAGTCGCTGCACTCGAAAAAGCAACAGATTCTCTTATCCACCCAGCTCGTCAAGATGATACTCAAGATCGACGATGTGCGCTCCAAGAATCTTGGCATGTAAATCATGGCACACTCAAGCACGCACACACATAGATATCCAAACACAAACATCAGCAACACATCCACACACACACACACACACGTGCATAACTTTTCGCTTCCTGCTCTGCGCTCCTTTCATGCATATATCTTAACATATTTGTATACCTCTGTATTAATTGTTTACTTTTATTAATCAACACAATTCTTTGGAAAAGAAACAAAATCAACTGCAACAGTAACTAAGCGGAACAATTGCGTTCAAATAAAATACAACTTACTAAATACAAAATTAAAAACAATTTCTACAAAATTAGCTACTATTCTTCCATGTTGATAATTTATCAATCAGGATCCGGATCAAGTTATGAAATTCTCTCGGCCAACTGTAAAACTAAACTTTTTTGCCATTTATGGTTGCCAGCTGACTGCGATTGAGTTTGTCGAAGAAGAGCAGACCCGCCGCTCGCTCCACCGTCTCGGGGGGAACTTGGAACACCTGCAGCGGGGTGTCGTTGCTGATGACCCTGTTGGGCATCACGTATACCTCCATGTGTAGCTCATTGTTCGCCGCCTCACCCATGATCACCTTGTAGAAGTGGGTGGGCACGGCCACTGTATTGGCACCGATTACCTCATACTTCACATAGGTCTTGCCGTCGTCTTCCTTGTGGGGCAGGTAGAGGGGACCCGTGCAGACGTAGACATTGGCGTAGATTTGTGTCAGTTTGCGCACGTGCGACTCCAGCGTGTTCCACGCATCCCGATTGAAGCCCTGGCCCACCTGGGGAGCCATGTTTGAGAGCAGAAAGGTGTCGTCGCAGTGCTTCTGATGCTGTCGATGGTTGCCCGCCGCTGCCATGTGACCACGATCGTAGCCAGAGCGACGATAGTCGGTGTTCTGGGCGCGAAAATAGGGATGTATGCTATCATCGGGCTTAAAATCGGATTTTGCACGATCCACCTCCGAATTTTTGGCCACCGACTGGGCGGTGAGGTGCTCGAACACCCAGTGGGGCACCCGAGTCCGTCTGTCGTACGATAACACATAGTCCGACTGGGAGCGCACGTTGTCCAGGCCGGGGAAACCGTATTTCATGATCTGTGAGGTGCGTGACGGCGTTGCTGCACGGTTCAACTCATTCGCCGGAATCAGTGCTGCAGCAAAGACGGTTCCGAATACGGGTAATCCGGGTAAGCGTGGAAGATACTCCTGGTCACCTTTGCTGTGGTCACTGCTCAGGTGGCGTTCCGCATAGGACCCCAGATAAAAAGCACTTATAGCTGTAGTGCCGATTGCCAAGATGTTGCGTACTTGTGGTCGACTCATTTTGGATTGCGTGTTTATTTATAATTTTATTTATTTAAAGCCGTTTGCTTATTGCACAATTATCACATTGTCAGCTGTTTGAAAGCACGTGTGACCGTGGCAGGCAAAGTGGAATATGCCGGTCGCATTCAAAAATACTAAGCAGCGTTGTTAGTATAAGTTATCGGTAAATTGCGCGGACAGAAAGCTGAATAATAGAAAAGCTGTGATAAAGCTGGTTGCTTTGACATCCCCAAGGACCAGCGAAGCGAATAAAGTATTGAGGAAAATGTTTAAATTAAATATATGTATATTTGCCTCAACACAATCTTTCAACAGGCAGATTATAGCAACAGAGACCACAGCTGCAGTGGACACTAAGTTATCTCCCACACTAATCAGCATTTACAATGCTCGCTCTTTAAATAGGTCCAGTGACAGCGAAAGCTAGAATTAGATTACGATCAACTTTAACCGCTTCGCAGTTAACTAGTTTATTATTATCATTGCGTACACAGATTACAGATTTAGCTTAAATACATAAGTACAAGTTTTATCGTCAGCACGAATAGGCGATTAACGTTAAAAAGCTTGAATATATATTATTTAAATTAATAAGTTAATTGGTTTTTTTTGTATATTTGATTATGACGGAAAATTGTATCCAATCTCATTAAAAAATCACAACGACACATTTTGCAAACGGTGAGAACATTTTTCGTTTCGTCATTGTTACCGCGTGCAGTTGCACTTAGAGCTAGGAAAAGTGCTGGTGGCAAGAGCGGGAGGCAGGTGGCAGCTGTTATTGGGAAATCTGTTAATTGGGGAACTAAGCACTACTTAAAACGCTTTCTGCTGTCGCGTGTTGCTGCTACTGCTGCTTTTACTGTGGCGGCTAGCATGTCTCCTTGTTGCAATCAACGAAATTGCTAAACTCGGTCGCATTTGGCGGCCCCTCGCTGTACAGATATGTGACCGGCCAGAGACGTGCCGCAGCAAAATCGCTGAGACTCTGCAATCCGCCGGGTCGCGGCGGATGCTGGTTGTATTCGCTGCTCGCCGCCGTCGCTGGCTGATTTGGCTGATGCTTTGGCTTCTGCTTGCTGCTGCTGATGCTGCTGGACAGGCCTAGGCTGGAGTGCGTCGGCTTTGTGCCGTTCTTGCCGCCGGGGTAATAACGATCGCTGCACTTGCGCCACTGATCTGCCTCGTCGCCCACAAAGCACCTGTTTAAAATACAAACGGAGTTTTAATTTTTTTGTTAGAAATTAAATAATTTTTACATTGATTTTTAGCTAATTTGAACTATTTCCTTTTTTTTAATATTTAAAATATAATCGATTACTCTTACTTACTTAAATTTTCTTTATTTAATAGTTAATTTTAACTATTACCAAAATTGGTTTAGTATTCAATATATACACTCTATATTTAAATTGTACATGCTTTTTTATCTTTTATAACTTTAAATTCTGGGAAAAAAAACATAAAATAAAACGTTAGCTGCAAATTGTGTTTAAGGCTAAGCTTGCATTAATTCGCTGACCTTTTTATACACATTTTTTTTCAATTTTACTTTTTGATGTTCAGGTTTACTTGTACTAGTACAAATAAAATATGATTTTAAATATTTTTTGATATTGAGTTTTACTTCAAATTCAATCAAAATCGGAGCTTTAATTTTCTGCTTACTTAATCATCCATTTCAAGTCCAAATACTCACCAGGGATAATCGAAGCCGCGACTGTAGCCACAGGGATGGTCCGTTTTGCAGCAGTAATCCCAGGAGCCGATTTCTGTGCCATCCGTTTCGCAGGAATAGAAACCCGTTACGAGATTCTTTTCGCAAGGACTGCTGCGACGACAGGGTTTGCCGGATACGGTATAATGTCGCCAGGCAAGGTCGCCTTTTGCAAATGAAAGGTTAGTTTAGGATAGGCACAAAGCGTAATCCGTGAGGCATGCGCTAGTTAGTATATTAAGGGGATGGCGGGACGGGGGATTCGTCTTTGTTTTGGGGTTATTTTTCGTTGCGTGGGTGGTCTATTTTACATGCTGGTGGTAGTAGTTGTCTATATATGTTTTTACATGTATATATGTACATTCTCCGCCGTTTACAAACTAATTATACACATACAACTAAATTACTAATCGCTACGTTTTGGGGATTATTGACAGTTGAATTTTGTGGGTAATTCCGCTGGTTAATTACACAATGATGGACGTGCAACAGGTTAAGAGTGTCAGTTTACCAGGTTCCCGGAATATGTCCATGCGACGATCATTATTCACACGCGATCCCCCAATTGTGTTAACCTTGTCGCGACAGGTCCAATCGAAGGGATTCCATGCGAACAGCCAATAATCGCGCTCCTTGGTGTGCGTATAGTGCACATCCAGCTTCAGCTCCGTCTGATCCAGATCCGACATTTCGCAGTTGCCATGGGAGCTGGAGTGCACAAACATAAGCATGAAGTCGGCTTGGAGATGCACTCAATCCGTGGACTTACCCAAAGCTGAAGGCATAGCACTTGAATTGGGTCGTCTCCCTGAAGTGTATGCACTCCTTCTTGCAGGCCATTTCTGAGGACACCTTCATGACCTTTTTGATAGCAGGTGGCAGTAGTCGAGCCGGCGATCCATATCCCAAATAACACACTATACGAAAATATAAATATATATATATATATATTTGATAAGGATTTAAATATTATTCACATACGTTTCTTGTGCTTCTCATCCATAATAGGCTGGATTTCGCAACCATGGCCATAGCTGGCGCGCTCGAAGATGTCGAAGGCGGCATCCAAAATGAGATGGCGCTCCTTGTCCATATCCCGAACGGGCCAATCGCTCAGCTGGCAGTTGTCGATGACGCCCGCATGCCGCTGCTGGCCATAGCGAAAGGCAAAGGCGCGACAGGTGAACTTCGTGGAACGGATGCACTCCATCTCGCACTCGCCCACAGTGCGCACAGTCAGCGAGTCCCTCACGATGGACTTGAAGAAGCGTGTTGCATCAATGGCGCGGAAGAAGCACTCTGCAAGGCATCAACAAAGTATTTCAGATTTGTTGACTTATATTTGACTTATGTATGTATGTGAATTGTATTTAAACGGATATTATTCGATTAAAAAACTTTAATGTATTTAGATTTATACTTGGATTTGGCAATGGAATTAACTACCTTAAGGCCAGTAATATGCTTTTAAAGTTTAATTATACCCTTAACCCATTAAACACGGGTAAAAAGGGTATAATGGTTTTGTGCAAATGTATGTAACAGTAAGAAGGAAGCATCTCCGACCCCATAAAGTATGTATGTACACATATTCTTGATCAGGGTCAACAGCCGAGTCGATATAGCCATGTCCGTCCGTCTGTACGTCTGTCTGAAACTACAAGAGCTAGAGACTTAAAATTTTGAATATAGGTTCTCGTATACCCGGCGCAGATCAAGTTTGCTTTATTATCTCGAATATCGATACATTTAAATTCTACCACAATTTTAAAGGTAGACTCTTCTTATTATTACATAATATGCATATGCATATTATTGATCAACTGCCCCAAATTTATCAAGATCGGATAAGAAACACCCAAGTTATAGTCGGAAACATATTATCATATTGATCTCATTTCAATCAGCAGCTGCAAGCATTTTCTGCATGCATAAATATGCGAGCGCATGTGTGAGAAAGAGATGACATGATAATCGACGCGAGCGTCAATATGTTTTGTGTGTATTCTGCAGAGCCCCGTTACCTACGATTGCCTGTACATATGTATGTATGTATGTGTGTATATGTATATGTAGCTAGGATCAGTTCGGGCTGCTATAAGAAATGAGTGCACTTGCAGACCTGCTCACATTTGGGTGCAAAACTTATCATACGACACTCTTACTTATTTTTATATATTATTATGAGCTACAACCAAAAATTGAAAATCTTATAAATAATTCTTATTTTTTTAATTTAAAGATTTTTAAGTTATAAATAAATAAATAATACTAAAAATCATAACAAACCTCATAAAGTAATTACCACTAAAAATGTATTAAGAGTGAAAATAAACTTAAATTGTAATTGTATAAACAGGAAAAAGGGTTTAAATTTAATATCTTTACGGTATTTTGTCGACTAAATAAAATTTAAATCTCAATAGAATAAGGTATTAAAAGCATAAATAATTAGATAAAAAAAAATTATAAAAACTCGAACTAACATTCTGAATTTTTGGAAATAATGTGAAGATTTAAAATATTGTATGGACTCACGTGCATTGCGCGGATCGGAGAGTGCTGTGCTGGGATTATCACTACGTCGCGGGGGTTGTGATGATGGCTGCCTGCACACGTCCATATCATCGGCCATGGAGTAGATGTCGTAGTCGCGATCCGGCTCAATGTCCACATAGTAGTCGAGCATATTGACGGGCCTGTCGCAGAGCATGCAATTGTCGCGACCCGCCTGATTATAGCGATAGCTATATGTGTGGCAAATGAAACTGGGACGCTGATCCGAGCAGAGACGCTCGCATTCCGTGAGTGTGGGCACATTGTAGGCATGCTTCACGGCCGTCTTGTGGAGTCGGAAGCCTTCGCTAGTCTTGGCGGAACATTCTTAAAGCGGGCAAGAAGACCATATTTTAGAGGGTCAACATATGACTCAATTCTTTGCTTACCATCTGGTCCTGGTCTTCTGGTCCACTTCTGTCTGTAGTCGTTGCGCAGACGCGGATATTCATTGTCGTAACTGGAGCCGGGATAGCGCAGCACTGCATTCGATTCACGTGGTGGCTCCCGATGGCTGGTGCCCAGCTCAAAGTAGTTGAAGCCATGCTGATCCTTTCGACGATGCGACTCACTCAGTCCGTATTGCGAAGAGCTGTGCTTGTTGCTGCTGCCGCCATAACTGCCCCCATAGCTGCCATAGTTGTCCTCGGTCCCTATTAAATAGGGTACAAACTTGTTGGGCTTCGCGTAGGCAACGCTGCCCGAACTGGGTCCGTCCCTATCAAGGTAGTTGTGCGACGGACCCGTGGCTGGCGGCGCTGGCCTACTCGGCTCATATGGACGATAGGGCGAGTAATCATGCCCCGGACGATAGGAGGGCCTGTACTTGTCAATGCGATCTGTTTCGGGTCGTGGCGGACGGTAGACAGAGCTATCGTAGCCCGAGCTGCTGGGCAACGTTTCCCAGCGATCGGGTCTGTAGCGGGATGGTGGCTCGGGTCGGCCATAATCATGTCGATCTATATAGTCGGGTCGCGAGTGATCGCCAAAGCTGCTGGGCGGCGTGTGACCATAGTAACCAGAGCCCGAGCTATGCGAGGAGAATTCATACGAGGATGAGGAGCTGGAGGAATGGGAGCTATGATGGTCCGGCGAATAGGGTCGATGTTCGTAGGAGCTGCTGCTTGGGGGGCCCGACGGACCTCGATAATGATCCACAGCGGTGCTGCTATGTGACGACGGTGGCGGGGGTCTATAATGATCACGATCACGATCGCGGTCTCGATCGCGATCTCCGCCATAGGAGCCGCCGCTGGGTCCAGGCCCACTGCTGCCGGGCTTAAAGTAAATCGGATTACTGCTCAGCGGACCCTTGGAGCAGTCCTGGCAGGCATTGCGACGACAGCTGCTGGGCGCATTACGATCCCGCTCATAGTAATCATAATCGGGATGCCTCAGAAGATTCGAGTCGCGTCGATTCGCACTCGAATAGATTTCCATTTGGGACAGCGGCATCTCGATTAGCTCACAGTCGCCCTGGCCATGTCCCGACGGATCCAACCGATAGTTGAAGCCTTCGCACATGAATCGCTTCTCATGGCCGCACTCCCGCATGCAATCCTCCACCCGTTCGCAGGATATGGAGCGACGCACCCAATGCTGAGCGACTCGCTTCCCGGCCAACACACGACGGAAGCAGGCTGCAAATAAATAACAACAGCAACAAAAACAAAATTATAAGTTATTTTCGGTGTGCCGAAAATGAAATCATCTTGCTGTTGGCAGATATATGCTGAAAGTTTTTCTCATTTTAAGTTGTATCAAACAGTATCAAACATATGACCATAATATAAGGCGACCACATTAAATGAGATATAGCCGAAGGTATGAAAATTTAAATTAAATAATACAAAGGAACATCTGGAAAATGATGCGAAGGATAAAAATATATTTTTTATTATAAGATATTTCAAATATGCTGGCATCATAAAAACTACTACAATTTGCGAACGTCGCAAAAATATCTTAAGAAACATTAAAAGGACTTACACCTTAGCTCAAATTTTAAGCCACAGTTGCCATTATACGCATATGGCCATATTTTATAAAATACGTTTTCTCGGTGAGTGTCTGTTTCGCAAAAGAAACTAGTGACTCTGATCAAAAATATATAATTTGTTCGATTTGTATTACAAAATAAAAATATCCAAATGCAAGGGTATGAAAAAGTTAAAGATGCTGCAGCAAATGCAGTCAACAAGTTGAAGCTGCAGCTGTTAGTGAAGCAATCGCTGCCTCGTCACTTTAACTCTGGCCGAAAAACCAAAGAAGAAGCAGATAAAACATGGTCATAAGCAGAAAGTCAGTGAAGCGTTTGAAACGCGCGGCCAGAACTCCAAGATCGGGGGCTCATGTTGCTTCATGTGTATGTTTTGTTTTTGTTTTTTTTCTCTTTACCGTCACATCCGCTGCTGCTGTAAATTATGTTCGAGTCATGTTCTGCGACGCCAACGGACACTTGTAACACCGCCCCCCCCCCCCCCCCCCCCCCCCCCTCACCCGCAACTGTCCCCGCCCACCCATCATCACACGTTTAATGTACAGGGCCTTTGTGCAGATAATCTGTGGAAAATTGCCGCTGAACAGCGGAGGAGTCGCTCTCTCAGTAGTTATTTTTCTATTTTACATTTTTTTGGATTTTTTTTTTATAAAAATTATGCAAATTACTTTAAACAGCGTCGTTTTGGCTAAGTGCATTGACCGAGCTCAGAGCAACCCCAATTCAGCGTCTTACCTTTGGCATCCTCCACAATGATAATTGTGCTGCCTATGTCGCTGCTGCTGTGGCGCGTAGGACTCACAAATTTGGCACTGCCGCCATCCAAGAAGAACAGCAGCAGCGGCGGCAGCAACAAGTGAAAAACTGTTTGCAACCGCATTGAAACGCGCTCAGCGAAACACTAAAAAAGCTAACAAATATTTTCCGAATCTTTATATAATCGCGCGCTGGCTTTTAATTCTATTTGTTTTATTTTATTTTATTTTTTCTATTTTATATGTGATGCTCAGTGATTACGTAAGCGTTCTATTTGAATGTCAATTGCGTTTAGTGGAAGAGCCAAACGCAGGCACAGCATCTATTAAACAGAGAGTGTACACACACACACACAAACACACGCACACACAACAGGATATGTGAATACGTATACTTATTTCCGGCGACTGCGACTGCGACGCGCAGCGATGGCGATTCTAATGGCGAATGAGCAGCTGCTGTGGTCAAGCTTGCGGTTTTATATGGTATTAGAAAAATGCTCGAGCGCTCGAGCGTTTTTCCCCAGCCAGCGTGGAAAAAGCTTCACTTTGCGGCAAGGGCGAGAGCTTTTTTTTGTTGTCTACGGTTTCTGTTCTCTCGCTGCGACTATGTATCAAGTGGCACTATTATGATGCCAGCGGGGGGCGTTGTCGTTGTGGAGTCTATGGAGCCTTGAATCATGATTGTTGTTTTTATTTTTTAATGAGTATTTTTTGGTAGCAGATTGCTTATCTTTGATTCAGATGAAAATACGGGGGCACTTGGTTAGTTGGTACCTTTGGGGCTATGGGCTGAGCTCCGACCAGCCAAGCGTGAATGGACGTCACTCAAGGATGCTGGCGATAGTCAAATTATGTAAAATTAAAGAAGACCAACGAGATAAATTAAATATGAACTCAAAGAACTCAAATTTCTGATAATTCAATTAAAAATTGAGTTGAATTTTAAAACAGCAACAGGTCAAATTTATAAATAAATTTCACGAAGTCAGATATTACTACAAGGCTCGATCCAGATAAGCGAAATGATAATGTATCTAATATAAATAATGCAATATATCAATATACTTTTAGTTCTATTAGTGTTGAATATAAGCAGCAACGATGATGTTTTTTTCTGTACTGTTTAACGATTTCATACGCTCAAATTCTCTTTAATTAGTAGAGCTTCAACTGTAATTGAACAAAGCAAAATAAACGTAAGGAGTTGTTTGTTGCCTAACTCTTTCTCTGTTTAAAGTGAATATTTGTATCTACATAAAAATGTACAAATGTTTATTATATGCAATAAAAAAAATGTATTACATTTCTTGCAATTTTATTATCTTTGCTCACATTTATCTAGTTTTAATTTATTTTCAGAATAAAATGAATTAAGCTCCACATTTAGTTCGTTGCCTAAGTCTTTTGACTTAGCTCACGCTGTCTGTCTGCTTTTAGCGTATAATATTAATAAGCAAAATAAACTGCAAGTGCAGTTCGTCTTTTGCATCTCGGCCCCCAACGTAGCTGTTGCAAACACAATTCATATTTAATATCAAGTTCGTTGCCCAAGTCTTGGCAATTCCATCGATCATCTCAACAACAAAAACCCCCCACCCACTGCACACCCACTCTTAGATGCAGCACAAAAAGCCAGACAAGTTGAGCGCATTTCCGTTTCTTAATCAATGTCACTGCTGTCAGTTCAATGGTTGGCTTTTTTTCGGCCTACAAGATTTGCACACAATACAGCCTGCCTTTTGGGGCGCTTGTTCAAGTGTTCAAGTGTAGTTGCTCTTGCAAAATTTCAGCAAAGTAGCCAAAAACAAGTTTACAAAAATATGCGTGCTACACTTCCGCTTCTACAGCCCAAAAAGAAAAATTGAAAAAATCACACTAGTCGTATGGTTATCTTTAGCACTAGCTCCCTAGATCTGTCCCACGCCTAATAAAGTCAACTAACAAACGCGCACGCAGACCAACGATTTAATTACGTTGTCAGATCGTAACTGGCATTTGAACTTGGCTTATGTCACCCCACCATGATACTATGCTGAAAGTTCACGTACGTACGTACTCGTCACACTCGAGAAACTTCAGAAGGAAGTCGAGTCTAAAATCAAAATATAAATGACTCTTTGATGAGTTGGCAGCGCAATTTTAGAATTGTCATAAATCTTTTGCACTTGACAACCTAACTAAAATAAATAAACATATTTTAACTACAGCTGACATCATATGTGAAAAAGAAAATTTTGGTATTCTAGTTAAGATGTTAAAAACGTTTGTTCTATTTTCAAGCGTCAAAAATTACACATAGTTAAAAATAAAAATATATTGTAATTTGTTAAGTTAGCTTAAGTGAAACTTCCGTGTTTTTTTTTTGCTTGTAGCTTTGTCTTAAGCCTTGATTTATACCTCATAGTAACCGCTTTAATTTTATATTCAATTTTTTCTTTTTTCAATATTGCACTTAACATGAACTTTTTTTTAAGCTCGATAGTCATTTTTAAATTATTTTCCAGTCCTACAAATATGCCACTATGTTCAGCTTATTTGTTGTTTCTAACTATAAAAGCTAGTATCCAATATTAAAATGTATTCTATTTTTAAGCCATCCGCTCTTCAGAATGCAAGCTCATCGATAACCCACTTTTTGACATTTGTTGCCGTTTTTCATAAGCTTTGCTCGACATTTATGTATTATTTTTTTTGCATTCAAAATGCTAGTTGCGGTCACTTGTTTTGTTGTCCACGCAGTGAGCTCGATTACTCGATTATAAATTTAGTATGGAAATGTTTTGGGCACATGCAAGCAGCGACTGTCTGCTGTCCGCTGTCCGCTGTCCACCGTCCACTCACTCAACAGAGAGATTGCGCTTTATGTTTAGCTAATGGGATTTTAGTTTTGTTACGCAAATAAAAGCGAATCAAAATGTGGGTCAAATGCCCGCTCCTCCTCCCCCTCCTCCGCCTCCGCCTCCCTCCCCCCTACGCCCGTTTGTAATGAGTTTTAATTGTGCGCAATGTTAATTCTAGGTTTTTTAGTTGTTACATTTTAAGCCCAAAAAGCAAACAAACCACTTCCAAACCCGCCACTGCCTATTTTAGATGGGCGCGAATCCAAATTAGTTGGGACCATGTTAGAGTTATTAAAGTGAACATTAGACTTACTCACCATTCATCTCATCCATGGGATAACGGTCGCGATCTCCAGGCATCTGCATTGGGGGCTCTGAAAGATAAATTCAAAGATTAGAAACTTGAGTCTAGTGCAGATATTTCTTCTCTCATTTTACAAAGTGAACTATATTGTTTTATACCAAATTAACTCAATATGTATCTAACTAATTGACTAAGTGAAAATTTAATTTATCAAGTACCGTTATATTTGGCACTGAATTTAAGCAATATTCTACATAACTAAGTGTTTTGTTGTCCTTAAAAAAAGAAGATTCTTGTTTCAAAGCTTTCTTTATTTTATGGGAATTGTGATATATGCTTTCAAAATGTTGGAAAACTGTCTAAAATCCTAAGTGCAAAATAAAAAAATTTAACTAAAATTAAACAAAAAGCGCTTCCCAGAAATAAACCACCGAAAGTGAAAGAGAAAATTGGACGGTAAGGACTTGGAAACTTATAATAAAAATATTATCTTAGTTTTAAAGGGCTAGTTCATACTTTTATTGCCGTGCATATAATCACCGGGATTGAAGTACGTGGATATGGTCTTGTCATCATCGTAGCCATTGTAACCATTGGGTCGCATGACGCTACCATTGCGACGCACATAGTCATCCCTAGGAGGTGGCGCTGGCCTGTCGTAAACGGGTGGACGTGCCGAAGAGCCTGGCCCGGGTCCATAGCTACTATCATGTGCTGCATGTTGCGGCGGATCAGGTCGATTGGTATAGTCGGGACGTGGCTCGCGATGCCCATCATAAGTGGACGTGGGTCGCGGTACATGTACGGTGGGTGTGGAACTGTCATAGGGACGCGCTGGGGAAGGACGCGGATAGTCGGGTCGGTCGCTGCTGTATTCCGGTCGGGGCGCATAGCTGGGACGATCGCTGGCAGCGGGACGTAGAGTGGTGGGCGCATAGCGCTCCGCAGTGCCATAGCTATAACCATTGCCATAGCCCAGGCCAAAAATGGGACCTGGAGGACTGTGTGGCGTTGGACGCACACCATCATTATCCAGCGAATGGCCATAGGAGGGCCTATAGCGCTCATCCACCTCTGGCACATTGGCGGCATAGCCGCCGGGTATGTATACCTCCTCATTGGGCGCCGGATAGTTGTGCTCGTAGAGCGTTGGATATTTGTAAAGTGGATAAATCTCATGCGAGAAGTACAAACGATCTCCAACGCCAGGTGGGGGCAACGACGGACCCGGTGGTGGTAGCGGTGATGGTGGCAGGTGATGATCGGGATGATCGGTGTGCGGCGTGGGATCGACAACGAGCACTGGTGTGTTGCCCACATCCAGCGGTCGATTGGGCAGATTCACGGGCGTTACGCCCGTACTGATGGGACTCGATGGTGCCCCAATCGAATTGTCGCTCAAATCGAAACAGTTCGTTTTGCGCGCATACAAATCAAAGTCGGGATCGAAAATGACCCCACCCGGCCGCCCGCTCGCGCCGCCACCATTGCCATACTGCTCCGATGACAACTGACATGTGCCGTTTCCGCGTCGATGCACACTGCAACAGAAAAATCAAAAGTAAAGTCAGTTTCACATTTGTAGAAAAAAGTAATGTTGGGTAATCGCTGGCCAGCTAGCTAGTGCAATCGCAATTCGCCAATTGCAAATCGTATTTACCCAAATGAGATGGCCTGACATTTCTCGCCCGCCTGCAGGCACTTCTCCTTGCACATCTTCAGCGAGTTGGTGTCTTCGGTGCGGAAGGTCTTCTCAAATGGCAGCATTGCCTCCAAAGCGATTCGCTCAAAGCAGTCTGTAATAAAACAAAAACAAAGCAATAGTCAAAATCAAACAACTCACTAAATTAGCCAACAGCAATTGGCCAAAAGGTTCACTACGCTCTTTGTTGTGTAATATAACGACCCCAAAAAAATTGTTATAGCTTCTACAGAACAGCTCCAACTCCAACTGTGATGATGATGTCACCTGGAGACAACACTTGCACTTTCAAGGCCATTTTTGGACTGGACTGTGCCACTGTATGGTAGGTTAGTTTTATTGGCTCTGCAATTGTCTCCGCAGTTGCGCTTTGTTCTTTATTTAAATTTGAGGTTTACTTGGATTGCGTGCCGGGTGGACGCAGTTGACTGCCATTAACCCATGTGTGGCCCATAGAACTCTGCCAAATAGTACTTCCACAAACAGTCCCATGAATAATTCAAAAAGGTCAAACACGACAAACAAATACATTTTGTGGTTCCCTGAGCAGTTTGTGTCTGTGTTTGCCTGATGGATTATTGGCCCTCAGTTTTATGTTTTCTAACTAAATATTATTAATAATAGGCCGAAAGTAATAAAAGTATTTGCTGTTGCTCTGAAATATAAAGTTCTGTCAAAGCCTTCAATTTTATTTTAGAGATCCCATTTTGACCATATCTCCTGTCGGAATAACATAAAATTAGATTGGAATCAAGTCGCTGGATCTTAAAGAGTTTGTCAATTCTGTAAGAAAATCTGTTCTTAGGTAAAACTTGATTTAATGTCTGAGCTTTAAACTTTAATAAGCTCTTAAGTACTTACACATTAGCAACATCATACATTTTTCTATAATCGCCTTACAGATTAATTAGTGTTAATTGCCAAACGATTGCTATGTTACCAAACATCATTGGATAATATTAATTGATAAATTTACCAAAGAGTATTTTAAGATATTAGCAAAGATTCGAACCAACTGATGAAATTAGATCCGGTTTCAAATCAGACTCGAGTTTATGGATTGTGAAGAACATAATATCTAAGTAACTATATAACATCATTATTTTCCAAAGATTAAAATATTGAACAAGTTAAAATAAATGTATACTGTACAAAGATTGCATATCTATATCTATTTATATTTCGAATCGGGTGTGAAACCTGTAAAGTACTAAATTTACATTTTTATTATATTCAACAACAGACACCCAAGTTTTTTCTTTGTGTAGTTAGTATGTCTTAGAGTAATTTGCTAGTTGTAGTCGATTTTCAGGTCTGTTCAGCTAAATTGCCAACTTTATTTATCCCACTATGCTAATTTTGACAACTACATTAAACATTATATGACCCATTATAATGGTTTTACTATCTTAGAATTCGTTTAAATTTTTGATTAACTTAACTGTACTCAGGTTAATCTCCTCAATAGTATAAGGGTATTAGTCATTATAAACGTTTATTACTCATGCATAAGATTACTGCTTGTAGTAACACTTCTATAAGCACATAATTTTTATGCTCATGTCGTTATTGCTTTTAATGCCCCTGCTACTGCTTACCATTACGTGCCGAGACCAGTTGATTATCCACAGTGAGTGCATCGATTCGATTCCAAAGCAACTGCAGCATCCAGATCAGCGCAATGCGCTGCCTGATCTGAGTTTTGAGCAACTGGCACATTTGCCGGTTTTAATTGACAATTTTCAATTGTTAGCGGCAGAAATTATTTCCCTTTTGATTTTTGTACACACAACTTAGAGATTATTATTTTAATATATATATTTTTTTTGAGTCTTCACTTATTCACTTCCTTTGGCATTTTTGAGTATTTGCATTGGATTGGGGAGAGCGAACCGTTTGGATCGACGGGAGTTTGGGAACTGAAAGACAGCGCTTTGCGCAAGACGAGTAGAAACCTTCTGTTTCCGTTTCTATGTCTGTTTCTGCTGCTTCTTCGCTCTTTCTTTTTCCTTTCTTTTGCTACGTTCGCGTGCCAGTGGGCTTCATTTCTTTGAGCAAAGTGTTTTGTGTCTCAGCTTGTGTCTTTCGCGTTTCGTTTCGCTACTTTTCACATTCTTTTCACCGTTAATTATGTTGCCAAAATATGCAGATCGTTAAAGATGAGATGTGGGATCGCTTCTTTGTGGGTTCGCCCCAAAGCCTGACTTTGCTTTTCAAGTTGAAAATGAAGATCAACAATTCTGAGATTGTGTTTGTGTGTGTGTGCGCCTGTGTGTGTGTGTGTTAGACGTGTTAAACGTGTCATTAACCTGACTAGACCTGACTAGACGCGTGTTCTCTTTGGTCTTCCTTGATGACGGCATAAGTTCGGTCGCCTGCCTGTCTGTTCTGGAGCCTATGACCTTTGTGCCAAAGTATTTTTTTTTTTTTGGCCACTTGGTAATTAACAATATTTGAATGACAAAGTGCTCAGCAATGCGTAAATACAATTGCCATCATTGCCGTCGCACTTGGCCAAATGTAAAGCCAAAAGCAAAACATTCAAAATTATAAACAAAACAAAAATTAAAAAAGAACTAAACAACTAAAAAAAATTTTAATTGTTGCCCAGGGAGAGAAACAAAGCCGTCAATTAATTTGCTATGACAGCTTGAGAAATATTATATTCTAAAAAATAAAAATATGAATGAATAATCGAGTGCTACTGAGAACAGAATTCGAAATATGCATAAGTGTGTGTGTATGAGTCTGTCCGTAGGTAAAAGTGAGTGTGCAAATTTCACCGCGGTGTTAAGTGTTGCGGGCTTCTTGGGCAACAACAAACATATCAACGCTTTTGGTGAGAAATGTAGCAGAGCTAACGGTAAATTTGATCACCACGCTTCCGTTGCGCTTTGACATTTTAGCGAATGCGCTAATGACAAGAAAGCTCACACACACACGCACTCACACACAACCACACGCACACACACACGCACAAATATGCATACACATACGCTCACACACACACACCGACACGCACAACTAAAACACACCCACAATTAGATGAAATTTCTAAATGCAGCCCCATTTTGAATTTACTTGCTTTGATTTGAAGTATTTTTGTTACTATTTTTGTTTGTATTTGTTTTAATTCTTTATTTTCTTTTATTTATTTTTTGCTCGTCGCTTTCGTTTCTCGTTTCTTCTCTGTTTTTTTTTTTTTTTGTAACGCTGCGACTCGAAACACGAAGCGCCGATCCGCACTCGCTAAACAATTGAAACTGAATAAAAATTCTGATTTAGTTGTATTCGAAACTCATCGGATGAGCAGAAAGCAGCGCAGCCAGCAGCGGCAGCAGCAACATAAAATAAAAGCATCGCACCTTTTTGTTGTCGCTTAGCTGCTGGTGCTGCTGCCGCTGCCGCTGTTGTTGTTGTTGTTGTTGCTTGTGTTTACGGCGTTTAGAGCTGAACTCAGTTGGAGGGGAGAACAAGGGGGAACAAAACTGTTGCTTGAGGCACTGAAGTTTGGCGCTCGAGTTGATCATTATTATTATTATTATCATTAGCAATACCACGCTGCGCCCACTTCAGACTTGAGACGGGGTACTGAGCAGCAACTTTTGGTGGGGTGTCGAGCAACCTGGCGCTTGCCTTGACGTAGCCATTGTCGCCATTGTCATCGTCGTTGTCGTCGTCTTTTGCCTACCGCCATTTCCTCTTATAGCAATGGCAATGACTCATGCAAAATGGCTTCAAAACGAAATTGTTGCATGGAATTTGGGTGCATGTTGCAAGACGTATTCCGTACACTATGAATTTGAGTTGAGCTATTATCGATTTAAATCAGAGCTACAGAGCGAAGATGGAGTGGATAAATGGGCCCCAAGAGCTACTCGGGTTGCTACTTATTTATACTGATGGTAAGTTAGACGGTGGGGTTGGAGATGGTGTCCACTCCGAGCAGCTGAATTTAAATTATCAATTCAGTCTGCCTGATATTTTTAGGGTCTGACCAGCAGCAGTTACCACGATTAAGAAGGCACTTTCACCGCTTAATTTCAGACAGGAACTGGCCTTAAATAAGCTGGCAATCTACAATAGCTTAAAAACAGCCTCTTTACGAGATGACAGACCAGGATGCCATTCACATCAAGTTTTTGCTTTAATTTGGAAGGCAAACCATGACGAATTGCTTTTCAAAATCGAGTCAGTTCAAAATCTAACATGTTTTTCAGGTTTAAATAGTGGATTGTTTTAACCTTAGATTTGATAGTGAGTAGGAGTAAATAAAATGTAAATATTAAATTCCAAGAATGATAAGCTTAGAACGATTTGTATAATAAAAAGAAAAATTTTGCTGTTCTCATATTAATTTAATTTTATTTTTGGATACATAATCTGCAGTTGTAAGGGGTTTCTTTTGTATATTTTTTCTTAGAGAATAATTTCTTTTTAGCGGAAAACTATTTAATTAATATGTGTTTCTTCACACAGTTGTAATACCCCAAAGGAAAAAGTGTATGAAGGGGCGTGATTATTTGTGTGCGCAATTAGAGACAAGTGTTTTTGACTGCAAATGTCGTTGTTCGCTCGTTTGTTGTAGAATTAATAGAGCAGTTGACGCCGAATCCACTGCAGAACCAGAACTTGAAGTCAGAACAGAAAGGACAAGAGAATGGCATAATAATTTCTTCAGCTACGTTTACGGTTTGTTAGAGCCATTAAAACAGCTCAGTTCACATTAAATAGGCCTGCTCTCTGGCTGGCCAATGCAGCTTAAAGTTCGGCAAATGGAAACATTGCCCTCGTGGCACCTGAAGCGTTAATTGGTGCAAGTTT
The DNA here is from genome assembly GCA_037043625.1 of Drosophila melanocephala. Taxonomy (NCBI): domain Eukaryota; kingdom Metazoa; phylum Arthropoda; class Insecta; order Diptera; family Drosophilidae; genus Drosophila; species Drosophila melanocephala. The sequence continues at coordinate 130,258 of JBAMBD010000420.1, forward strand.
TCACTGCAGCTACTTACCAAAATATTTGTGATTTTGATTGAGATTGAGTTCGAGTGTGTGTGTATATTTTTGGGGGGTCTTATAATTGGCGACACCTTTAAGTGTCGACCTTGTCATGCTCGCTGACGTCGTCTAATTCAGGCCGGGGCTGTTCTTCATCAGCGCTTCGGCAAATACTTCAACTTCGACGCCGGCGTCGACGTTAGCGTCTGCGTCGCCGCTGCGGCAGGCCTTAAACGAGCGTATTCAGCGTCAAGAGAAGCTGCCCAAAAATTCACTGAAACTCAAAACGGAGCTTCACTGAGCTCAGCTCTGAGCTCATTCTATGCTAATTTGCATATAGTAAAGAACAGGAATTCTCAAGAACCAAAAAAGCGAGGTGCAGCCTTTTGAAGGCTGCCCAAATTGCTGTGAGATTATAAAATGGCAAAGGCAAAAGATGAAATAACCAATATATATATTTCATTTGAATTTGGCATGGGAAAGATATTGCACAATGTTTGTATATTGGATATTACACTTGAGGGGCGCTCTGCTCCACATTGGCTCTTTAAAAACGATTGCGTGCCAGTGCGGCCAAAGTGGCAGGCGTAACGCAGTTGCCTATCAAAAATCGCATCAGAAATCGCTCAAAATTCAGCGGGGCAAACAGCGATTCGCGCACGCGCCTCGACTGCCAAGTGCGGAAAAGCAACAACAATAACAACAACAACACTAAATATTTGGCATCACGTTTTACAGCGTGAAAATTTTGAATATGCAGCGCGTGTCTAAAACAGATATTGGACTCGAAACGAGCACAAGGAGCATATAACCCACAGTAACTGAAATTGAAAATATATTGATAGCGAATTGAAATTGAAAATGCACCTTATCCAGCTCCCATCCAGCGATTGGGTAAATGGCATAGATTCGGTGAGAGGCGATTGACAGTTGTGGGTGTGTGGGAAAAGACAAACGTTGACAAACTTGTAATTATTTAAGCCGCCTTTTCTTCAGCGGTCACTTCAAAGATACTGAAAATCTCTAGTTCTCTGAATCTAACCATGACTTCTTGAAATAATTGCTCTTGCCGATTCGATAGTGCATGGCCGGCTTATTTTTTAGTTTGAGCCAGACTACAGTTTCCATACTTTGATCTTATTTTCTACCATGAACCCATTAAAAATGGGTAAAAAGTGTATAATTGCTTGTGCAAAAATATGTAATAGACAGAAGGAACCACTGCCGACCCCATTTCCCTCTCTATCCAAACATAAGATACTTCCATATACTTCTCTTTTGTGAACTTAAAAAGATTAAAAAGCATGAAATATATCTTATACAGCGATTTAAATACCTTCTGAGCATTTTGAAACTATACAAAATTTGTGTTATTTTTATTTAACCACTCCTTAACTCTCATATAAGAGCCATAGGACAAAATATGCCAAATTCTCAATTCTAGGCTACACCTGAGTATATGTTATTACTACCATTAGCCATAAAATTATTATAGAAATTAATTTAATTTAATAGTTTACAATGGCCATTTAATTACGGAACGGATTATGAATGCCAAAGAATTGGTTACAATTCTATGGCTATTTGGCTGATTGGCAAATGAGAACTGGTTATTGGCTGCCAAAGCTGTTTCAGTTCTTATCATAAGCGATTCGTTTACGGTTTTCAATTTATGTGCAATTTATATCAGGTTAGCTCAATAGAGATATGAATGCAACAAATGCCACATTACACAATTTTATTCATTTTTCTTTTAAGGTGCCACTAATCCAAACACCAAGCACACGAACCAAGTAGCATATTCATCATGTGTGCGGAGGTATCATAGTTATTAACGGCAATTTCAATTGTTAAATTCGCATTTTAGCAAAGACAGCTGTTTGTTGCGGCTGCATGCAGTTGCATGCCCCACATTTCACAGAAATTGAAAACTCGCCTAACAGGAAGTATTTGCATGAGCAATTTAAGATTCGCATACTGAAAATGAAAGTTATAATCTGAGGTGCAATAGTAGCCGCAACCCACAGGCAAAACACACACAGAGAGTATTATTATTGTATTGTCGAGCAGCTCCAACTGCAACTGCGACGAACAGCTGACGCTAAGCTGGAGCTCCAGCTTGGGCACGCATTGCACTCGACTGTGGCACAATATTCGTCGGCCAAATCGTTTCTTATGCAATTTGTCGAGTTAGATGTGCAATTTGTGCTGGCTGCCAGTGCAACAAGCTGGATGTGGAGGCTTTGCCCTGTGTGGCCTACATAAACTAGGCTACTAACCACCAAAACAGCTAATACACTTAACAGTGGCCGTAGCTGTAACAGTGCCACATTTTTTGCTAGTGTGTTATGTGAATGGGATCGGCCCACAAAATCGATCATCAAATGCTTGTCATTTCGTGATTAGGTTTATACGTCGGGGCTGGAAGTTTGGTTTCCAGCTGTGTTAAGTAATTGCCCAAAATGCTTATAAAAAATGCGTTTTATTGCAAATTTACGTTGTTTATGTTAAACGGACGAGTGTACGTGATTTTGATATATACATGTTTAACTAGTAGCTCCTCAGCCACAATTGTGACCCATTTACAGCAATTAATTGCCACGCTGCAACAGCAGTGGCAACAACAGCAACAGCAACATCTGCTGTTATGTGTCCACAATGTGTCAAGGTCGTCTCCAAAGATGTACGTATATATTTCGGGGTAGGGATAAGCTTGACAATCTTGTTGTTGTTGTTGCTGGTCTGACGTTCACTTTTTATTGCAGAAGGCCGATTAGCAAAATTTTCAATCGCAATATGTTTTATGTGCTAGTTGATCATTCAATTGGAATGACAGAAGAAGGGCCGATTATGGCATAAAAAATAATGACGTTAATATAATTATATTGTCTTGTGTTACACAAAATACACACACACACACACACACACACACAGACACACACACACACACAGACACACACATACAATTTAACTGAAACTTGCCCAGTCAAAGATCGATTGTCTATGTCAGTTGGAGACAATAACGACAACAAACACATTTTAATGTGACTTCATTTTGCAGCAAACAACTGATGCGTGTATGTTGCAGTGTATGTGGTAGCTGCCTCACCGAATGACTTAACAACAACAGGCAGACCTCTTGGTTAGCCAACTCGTAAAACAGTTAACAGTGCGCTGCTGCTGTTGTTGTTGTTGTTGTTTGTTGTTGATTTTGCTGTTGCTGTTATAGTATTGTGCGCATGTTGGTCGCTGTTAACTGTTGTCTGTGTGTTGCCTGCAATCGGGTATAAAACGGATGAGCCGCTGTCCATTGGTTATCAGTCATTGGCAGACATTGGCACTGCGTCAATACAAACACAACGCGTTCGTTATAAACAAAAAGCAACAAAAAAACATAAATATGTTCGCATTGAAAGTTTTTGTAAGTGCCGAAAGTAAGACGAATTAACCCCCTTAAATACATATCTAACAAATATCTACAAGGACTCGAGTGTATTGTGTGCAAAAATTGGTGTTTTGGTTAATTGTGCAGCGATCAAGTGACCGTCAAGTTACAGGCCAAGTCTTACATAAATAACAAAGCCTTATATAACAACAAACATCCTAAAGTGCTTAAATTTTAATGCAAAAATTCAGCTAACAAATCTGGTTTAGTATTTCATAAGTCTCACAGAAGTTTTTGCTTTCAGACAGTAATTATATGTTTAAGTTGTAATACTGATTAAATTAAGTTATCTAGCTGGCCTTAAGTAAAGTAAATAGAGTTCAATCATAAAATCATATTCGGACCGGCCTTTCAATGTGTCTTTAAACCGTCAGCTTAGTTATTTACTTTAATTCAGACATTGACTTGCCCCAATTTAAATTATTTGAATTGTTAACCACCACATGTGAAGAGAGATTGAATTAATAAAATAGCAAACATTTTATGGACTAAAGTGCTCTACTGGGCAATACCCTATAAATACTAAAACTCTTAATAAAAACACTTATGTTGATCTAATGTTTTTAAGAACTTTTATATATTAAGTCCAAAATGTACAAATAATTTTATGCATTTAGATCTTTAGCCATATAAATTAAATACTTAAAACCTATTTCAGTTTTCAGATCATCTCCATGGTTTCTTTTCACTTTCAGATCTTTCTGGCACTCTTCGCTGTGGCATATTGTGCACCTAGTCCTGGCTTCTTTGGCAAACAGTAAGTAAAGCAATCGTTTATGCATATTTCAATAAATGCCCAGCCCCGACATTTAAAACATTTCCCGTGTTGCGCAACTACATAATATATATTTCTTATGGTTGGCTTTTGTATTGCTTTTTAAACGTCGGCATTTAAACGCTATGATTTATGGATTCAATTACGCTTGAAATGAAGCAATCAATATAAATAGATCTTATAACACTTAAGCCCTAGTTGAGATTGCTCTGCGATGGATATTGTTTTGTTGTTGTATATCGATGCACAGTTCAATTGGCAGCCAGTGAACCTGTGACAAAAAGACAACGCTCAGGAATTTCACAGGCGCTTGCCATTTGTTGTATTATAATGCGCACATAATTGCAATGCCTAATTAAACATTCCGAACGTTGGTCTGCGTCTCAGTCTCGGTCTCCGTCTACGTCTACGTCTACGTCTACGTCTACGTCTACGTCTCCGTCTCTGTGCCAAGTGGCAATGCGACAAAATGTAAAACGGAGTTCAAGCAACATGCTTGGTGGACAGACAGAGGGATGGGGTAGGTGAACAGACTGAGCTGACTGCCAGCCAGCTATTTAACTGATTAGCTAATAACGTTGCATGCCAATTATTGACGGACTGCACACTCGATGTCGCTGCCCCAACCAGCTCCTCGCTGTTCCACAACCATATCATTAGTTTAACTATAACAATTTTCACTTTCATTTGCTTTCCATTTGGCTTGCTTACCTGTTCTTATTCATTCTCTCTCTCCATCGTTTGCAGTGAGCATCACACAATCCATGTGCCGTACAAGGTGCACACTGTACATCATCATCATGTCCAGAAGATTGCGGTGCCGGTGGTGAAACATGTGCCCGTCTACAAGGAGGTGCATGTGCCTGTCTATAAGGAGGTGCCTGTCCATCATGTCCATCACGAGGAGATTGTGCCGGTGCATGTGCATGAGGATCATCATGATTATCATCACCATGATTTCCACAAGGGCTGGTCCTCCTCTCTCTCCCATGGTTGGTAAATCTGCAACGAACCCACCCCGCCCAGCAGCTACAATTCGTTTTGTTTTTTTTGTAAATACTGTACAATGTTTAAGTTTAAAAGTGTTTGTAAATAAAAGTGAGATTTTCGATTGTAACTTTCTGGCTTCGAGAGAGCAGAGTCTTTATTATTATATGTAACACACATATTTATATATATATGTATATATATGTATGTATATGTATGTATGTGCGTCTATGTAGTTTTAATTTGCAGTTGCACTTGACCTTGGCCACTGTTGGCCGCTTGATGTTGGCCGCCGTTTTGCAAGAACGACTTTCACAAAAGCAGCTCGGGGTCAACCAGCAACAGTTGCCAGCAGCCAGCAGCCAGCAGCCAGCCAACAATCAGCAACCAACCAGTAACCAGGTGATCACCTGTAAGTACACTCCTTGTCCAAGCGCGGAACTGGAACTGCTTTGTGTCTACTGATAGCTGCATCATGGGGCGTGGCACATTCTCGCCACATTTACAAGGTTTTGGTCAACTATTTACACAATTATTGTTTTTTTCAACTCGGAATTGAGTTATTAAACTCACGAAATTAGACATATGTGCATTTGTATCGAATTAAGAGACAATCAGGGGGTGTGGCACATTTCCGCCACAGTATGACAACTTTTGGTTAACTTTCCCAAACAAGTATTGCAGACTCTATTTGTTTTGTTGTTCAACTCAAGTGTTCCTTCCTATTAGCAATATGTGTTGCTGAATCAAGTCATTAACCAAGTTTTTCTAAGATTGTTTTGAGTATGTGAAGAATTAAACCCATACTCAATATAATTGGATTAATTACACAATGTGATATTTGAGACTAGTTAATACTCAACGTGTATTATAATTTATCTACTTTGTTTCACATGAACGTTTTTTTAATTACTCTAAATAAATTTCAAAATCAACCTTCATTACTTACAAACATATTTGCCAAGATATGTTGGAAGTTTTAACCATTTATATGTAATTCATTAAATTCAAGGTTCCCAAATCTTTCCTTAGAATATAATTGTACTTCTGCGGCTTTAATAATAATATCTACAAAATTAGCAGAATTTGTAAAAAATACTAATTATTATTTTTCTTAATATTTAAGAATATCCCAAAATTAATGTGTACATTTAAAGTGATGTATTTAGCTCAACATTTCACCAAGTTCCAGTTTCTAAATTTATTCCTCTCCATATAATGAATTTTCTTGGCATTGATTTGGTATTACTGCTGTGAAATTGTGCTAAATTGCTTTAAACAAATCATAGCACAATATTTAACATATTTTAGAATATGATAAAATTCAGTTCCCTCGTAGATTCAATAAAATTCAAATTTTATGACCAACATGTGTGATTTTATTTAACGCCAACAACGGAATTTCAATAGTTGAGAACTTGTAGCGTGTAAAAGGAAGCTGAGGGTTAAAAATGCGTGTAATGAGTGTAGACAGTGGGACAGTGGACGGAGTGTAGAGTGTGGATAGTGGAACAACAATTTTTAGTTGCAGAAGGGGAAGTTGGGGCACTGGTGCGGCGAGACACCAGCGGGATAGAGACGCTCCGTCCAGCCGGGCAATGGTGGCGCTGCAACTGGAGCTCCGCCATGTCCCGCATTCACATCACAATAGGGATAGTTGGGGCACGTCTGAGGATTGACACCAGCTGGATACTTGTCACCGCCGGCAGATGGTGCAGGTGGTGCATTCCACGCAGGCTGTGGTTGCCACTGCGCCTGTGGTTGCTGCCACTGAGATTGGGGTTGCTGCCAGTGCTGCTGGGGCTGTGCTTGCCACTGGGGCTGGGGCTGCTGCCACTGTGGCTGCGGTTGCTGCCACTGCGAGTGTGGATTGTGCAGGCGCGCATTATCACAGATGGGAAAGTTGGGACAGTCCTGCGGATTGACGCCAGCCGGATATTGGGCTGCAGGCTGGTGCTGTGGCTTGGCCAAAGCTAGGGCCAGACAGGAGGCGAGAAGCTGCAGGAGCAGAGGAGTTCTTACTAAGCGAAGCTGTTCTCCTTCTTGCAGTGTGCACTGTACTTACCAGCTTGTAGAACATGACGATGATTGATTGTTTTATTATGGTAATCCTTGTGGCCAATTGGACTATAAAGTCGTTGTGTGAACTTAAACTTCCAATTGGGTTCCTGGTCAGCGCTGCACTGTGGGACAAACATGCCAGCCACTTGGCTTATATAGCCGAACAACAGTCTCTCGCTGACCGCGGCTAGAACCGAGTCTATGTGTCTCAGGCCGAGTCTATGGCTCGGTTTCACTTTCATTGGCTGGCTGGTTAGCAGATTTGGTGCGGCAATAGCGACTGCATTTATTGTTGTTGCTGTAGTTGACTGATCTCGCGCATATTTTGCTTGATTGGCCCAACAGATTATTATTAGAGTCTTTGTTGTGCGCGAGCGCGAACAAATAAATCGAACGGCCAATAACAGACACATATGCAGACATACATGCCTATGTGTGTACTTACGTGTACTTACCTATAAATACATACTTACATACATACACACATACTTATATGCCTATCAAGTTACAGCCATGCCGTCATTAGCAATAGCAATGAACTAAGCCCCCAACTTGTTAGCCCCGCAATCCCATTCTGGCCAAATAGAAAAATTAAGTAACAACAAAAAAACCAAACATAGCAAAAATTTAAAATAGTTTTGGCTCTTGAATTGTCTTGTAGCGCGTTGGCGTTTCTCATTTTGGCCATTATACTGCTTTGGCAGGCTCTCAACCTTTGCCGCCGTCATCGGAATCTGTTCGTGAATCACTTTATTTGTGTCGCAGGTTTCCTTGTCGTGCCGAAACCAAAACAAACACCTTTGGCCAACGTATACGCCGACACCAACGTCGCGGATTTGCTCTTATCCACATTACACATACACACTACGGCCGGAAGGCAGATCGCTTGGAAACGGGTTTCGGTGGAGCGAACTTGCACTAGATTCAATGCACTGCATGTGCGAGACTTGGTTTTAGATCCAGTTCTGGGCTAGGGCTACAAAAATACGAGAATTCAATTTGCTTTCAATTCGGAAATAATTACATTATAAGAACATTCTGAATTTAAGAAAATTCAGCAAGAAACCGGACAATGCATCCCTGTAAAGTTAATTGATGTTGTAATAGTATTTAAGTTTGACTTTTACGATAATCCCGTAAGTAACCAGATGATTCAATCCCTTAAAGTTAATATTATTAAAGCAAATAATCGACGGAGTTCTGTAAAGTAATAACTTCAACCATAGATATTGATATTTTTGCTATTAAAAACTAAAATGTTGTATATTTTTTTCGAGAATTGAACAAAAGGAATCTTAACATGCATTTTTTCTTAAGCTTAGATTCAAAGTGCGTTATGATACATGACAAATGTTGCCAACCCTAGTTCTAGCAGGTTTTAGCCAGCTTATGCAAATGTTCCTGCACATTGTCGCCTTAATAACGCGTTGTTGTTTTATTGTTTTTTTGTTCAAGTCATATACGCCTGCTTTTGACCAATGCCACACAGAGAACAGCAGCGCACGCACCTCCTCGACTTCCTGACCAGAGAATTGAGAACGTACGTCAGAGATCAGATTGGCAAATTCAATTACAAGGCGAAAAATGTACTGTCACACAAATTATGAGCTAATCAGCCAGCAGGCGGACCCGGTGGCCCAGACAGAGAGAGATATGGATGCAGAGCGGGAGAGAGAGAGAGAGAGAGAGAGAGAAACACACTCAAATAAACATATGTATGTGCTGCCACAGATAGTTGAATGCGGCCGGGTCCAATTGTTGGATAGAGTGTAACAGATTTAGTTTAATTCTTATAATTTGTGTTTGCAACCGCCGCCGACAGCCATTGGCAAGGAATGTGCGCGGGCGCGGCTGCTCCACTTGTAGGTGGCGTTGGTTGCTGCTGCGAATGCGTTACGAGGCGCGCGGGCGCGCTGCAAACCGATCTCGTTAGCCTTGATCAACGGCCCGGAAAAATAAAACGCCAGCGAAATTGAAATTGTTGACCGCTCGCATAATGCAGTCCACAACTCCCATGTGTGTGTATTTATTTGTTCTCGCTCTTGTTAGTTGATATTTGCAGTAGTTGCTGCTGCTGCTGCTGCTGCTGATATCTAAAGCATTGTGCTTGCCTTTTTTGTCACACTATCGTATTTTAATTATTATGCCATTTGCTGTCGCCTTATTTTATTTCGTCTAGTTTTGTATACCCTGTACCCATTACAAATGTCAAAAAGGGTATCACAAAGTTGTTACATATCCGCTGTGTAAACGTTTAAAACTTAAACTCAAGATCAAGAGACAGAAGATCCCTGGCTGCCAATAGCAACACAAATTGTGCAACGTCATCTCATTAAAAGCTAACCAGCCGCCGATTTATACAAATAAAATAAAAACGGCCAATAAATATATTTAAATATTATGAAATGAAAAGTATTTATAAACCATTCGCATGTGTTTTTGTTTTAGTTTTCGAATTTGGGTACCATCGTTGTCCCAAGAAATTACTGTGAATGTATGTATTTTAGAACTTGGTACAGGGTACTTCCCAACCGGGCATAATCCACTGGCTAACTCTTGTTTAATTATCAATTTCCTTCTGTGCTGACGGACGTCACTTAACGGGGCGTGTGCTTAGGTGTGCCATGAAAAGAAAGCGTATTTGCATACAAATTTGCATATTCAAGCTGGTTTTTAATTTACATTCTGCATTTTCAAGACATGCTCAACAACTATTCAAAAAATTCTTGATAAGATTTAAATTAGTGAGTTGGGGTTTTAGTGACTAAAATTGAACAAAGATTTTAAAATGTAGTTGCTTACCAACAACGTGTTATTTTATACTAAGTTTAAACTCTAAGCATAATATGCATAAATAAATTGCTTTATTTAAAGCCAACGCTTTGCGAAGTCTAAAACCTGTTCATGCCGCACTTTCGAGAGCTGAATGGATCTAAATCGAAACTATTCTTTTGCTTCAGTCTCGCTGGCAAGTTTCATTTTCAGTCTCCTCTGCTTTCATTGCATTCGTTGTTGTTGTGCCATCAGTTTTAGCTTCAGCATCAGCTTCGGTATCAGTCATTGGCAAGTCTTCGTGCAGCACGCGACGCACTAAATGCTTTTTATCTGCAACACAAAATAACAGGATTGTTATGGACACTGGTACAAAATAATAATGTAGCGCTGTTAGTCACCAAATTCTTCATCTTCATCGTCCGATGAATCACTGTCGGAGCTATCATTGGGCAGCCATGCCGAGTGTGGCGTCTCCGGTTGCGCGGCCTCCAAGTTGAGGCGTGGCCCCACTGGTCGCTCCTTGCGTGCCGGATTTAGCACACCACAAAAGGCGCAAACAAAAGTTGTATATTCATATTCCTCAATAGGCAGCATGCCTACAAATGTGATAATGTTTTACAAAAGTTAATACAAATGTAATGCACTGATTTTTACCATTATGCCTGTGGCACTCCTTGCATATCATGCCAAACCGATTCTGTGGACTGTCACCCACAATAAAGTCCACAATGCGATCTAAGGCGCTGCGTGCGCTCTCATCGACAACAGGAAAGGGCGTGCGCTTGCGCAGCTCCTGGTCAGTGCGCACTTGCGGCGTCACAGTCGCCAACTGCGTTTGCGTGTGGCTCATGACGCTGCTATTTAGATTGTTATTCATGTTGCGGTAGACGCTCGAATAGGGCGTTAACACCCGCTGCTGTTGCTGCTGTGTGGCAGCTGACGCTGCTGCTGCTTGCGGTGTGCGCTGCAGCGCTGTGGATGTGCTGCTATTCAGTGACGTGACGCTAGGAGTGCTGCGAACTGTGGTGGCCAACATGCGATTCTGTTGCCTATCGCCAAAGCGCTCAAGAAGTTTTACTGCGACCTGTCAATATACGAAAATGATGTTATACGTGTGTCTTGTTTGCACAAAAATTGGTAGTGCTTCTTATTAGCAAATAATTTATAATTTGGAAACAGCAGATACCAATTTTAAAAGGTTTTACGTCAAGAAAAAAATAAATATGTACATATGAACTTAAGATTCATAGAAAATGATTATCATAATTTTTGAACGTTTGCCAATTTCGAGCAGTTCTAATTTGAGAGCGAACACTACTACTTTGCCTTGGCGGCAGTACCTTATATGTCTCTTTGTCCATGACCTGCTCTAATATCTTGTTCTTCTGCTGCTTCAGTTGCGCCAGCTTATCGCCATTTTTGTTAAGCTTGCGCTGAAAATACCACGTAAACATTTGACGCAAGAACACAATACTGAAATATAACATGAACAAAAACGATATTGTAATTGTGGTGTAGTAATGAGATCATCATTCGATCGTTGCGGATTACTCACAGCAGTGGAAAGAGCAGGAGCGGCACCAAATACATGATCCGCTCTTTCATCGTTGGCGGGAAATAGAAGAAATAAAATAGTGCAAAGCCAACAATGTAAGCGCCAATTGTGAAGCCAACAAAGTTGGTGACGAAGCGTCTTTTACGCTCCTGCGTATTGATCACATATTTCTCTAGTTCCTGGATTTGCAATTGCAGTCCCTCCAGCACAGCAGTTGTGGACTTTTCTTTCTATAATTAGAAATGCGTACGTATGTAAATTTATTGCATATGTATATATGCACATATATAGGCGCCGTTGGCGTCACGGTCATGTTAGGTCTTTGAAACCAGAACACAGAATTTAGCTTACCCGAAATTTGGATAGAATAACACCCATTTTTATTATATTCTGAATGTATGAAAGCAATCCAGCCTACTTAAATTTAAAAAACGTAAATAATAACTATTTTCGTGCAGAGCCCCTGCCGCTTGTTGGGCTTGTTGATATTCTATCGATATATATATATATATATATATCGATGTCATTTTAAATTCCGTGCAATACTATTGACCTTAAGCATATCGCGTATCGATAGTTATTTTGCTTAAATTATATTTTATTCAAATTAGAATGCTAAATAAAAAAATACAACAAATGAATAAGGTGAATGGCAGTTTTATAAAATTTCAAACTATTTTGACCGAAAATTTTGCAAATCACCATCTCTGAATCTTGCCGATAAATTTGCGGTTCTGCGAGCAGCGCAACAGCTGAGCTTCTAGCTGCGCATTTTACAAATAAATAAAATCATTAATTGCATACAAAATTCGAGATTAATTCTAAATGAAGAGACTGTTTCTATTTATTCAATTTATAACGCACATTTAGCAGCTTTACTATCAGACTGAAAACAAAGAAACTCACGTTGCCGTTGCCAGTGTGGGTGTTGTTGCGGAACAAGTTGGAACACGAACAAAACACAACTTAAAAGAACAGCTGTAGCATTTATAGCCGAAATTTAATCAGTTGATCAATATAATGTCCAAAATAATATCTCAAGAAACTTTCGATGATATTGTGCAGGAGAATGTGGTGGACTTTTCAATGAGTCCCGCTGAAGCCAAGGAGGAGACAATAAAACAATTCGAAGCTCAGGTGCGTCATTTTGTATGAGTCATTTACGATTTGAGTAAGACTGATCCAGTTTTTGTTACGGACATTAGGGCATTAACCTGGCCAACATCATAAAAGACTTAACGGTCAATGCCGAGACGGGAAAACCTATTATCAACGAAACAATGGACAAAATTAAAACGCACATTAGCCAAAAGGGCGGCGATACACAGCAGCTATTGGAGCTGCTTACCGTTCTGGACGTCGAGTGCAAGAAATCGTTGGCCCATCGTGTGCTGGCTGGGAAGAATGGTGCTCACGATGCGCTCATAACACTGCTGGAGCAAACACTGGCCGCTGAGACGCTCAATATGACGCTGCTAAGCAAATGCCTGCAGGCTGTCAACAGCTTGACCCACAAACAGCCCGATCTCTTCGATGCAGAGGCCCTGTCCATTGTGCTGAAGCTGCTGGCACTGAAGGATCAACTGGACATCATATGTCTCACGCTGCAGTGGCTGCAAAAAGCGTGCATCATGCATGAAGGAAATCGTCAAAACATAATAAGCGCTAATGTCTTGACGCTATTGAAACCACTATTAGTTAAGGATAGTCAGCGATTGGTGAGCGAGGTGACTGCCGTATTCAGATTTTTGGTTTTGGACGATGACATACGCGTTGAGTTTGGCTGTGCCCATGAGCATGCACGGCAAATAGCCGGCGAAGTGCTGCCGCAGCTGGTGGAGCTGTTGCCCGCTTACGAAGATGTCAACGTCCTTGCGGATCTGTTGCTCACCATTGGCACGCTGGCCGTGCGGCAGGAGCTGTGCACGCTTATCGACGATGCGGGCGGTCTGAAGCTAATATTTGACATTATGAGCATAAATTTGAAAGAGGAGCGCTTAAATCGTGAGGCGTTGAAACTATTGCGCGCTCTTGCCGGACATGATGCGGTCAAGGGGCATATTGTGCAGCAGGGCGTTGCGCCAATCATTAAAGATCTCCTCGAAACGCATCAGACCAATGCGAATATTGTGTCAGCTGCTTTAGCCTGCATAACAACACTCACGCTGCGCGTCCAGGAGCACAGGCGCCTTCTTTGAAACTGGCATTGCTGAGGTGATTGTCGAGGCTCTGCGCACACATCCAAAGCATCAAATTGTGCAGCGGAATGGTGCGTGGTCCATACGTAATATGGTGTCCAGATCACGAAATCAATGCGACACGTGGCTGTCCTTTGGCGTTGAGGATCTGCTCAATGCGGCCATGGTGGAGCATCCAACGGTGGCGCAGGACATTAAGGCGGCGCTGCGTGATTTGGGCTGCAGTGTGCAGCTGCGTGAAGAGTGGACCGGCAAGGCGGAGAAAAAGATTGCCGCATAATATAACTACATGCATACATTTATATTTATATTTATACTTTTATATTCAATTCACTACTAACTTATTTCTATATGAAATTAACTCAACACAGCACAATAACCGGAGCTTACACAGAGAAACATCGGCCAATAAATTTATGCTAACGAACTTATTACGAAACTGACAGTTTTGGCTTATTCACTTTTGGGGACCTAATCTAGTCTATTTAGATAGCTTTATGTTGCGCAGCGTGCCTGCCTTAAGGCGCAGATTAACAGTCTTGGCCAGCGGCTGATTAGTTGATTCTTTGGCTTTCGCTTCTGCTTCCTCCTCCTCAGCGCGCAGCGCAAAGGGATCAATCTTCTCGGAGCCGCCCACGCCGTTATAGGCAAAATTCGAGGCCATTGTGCCTGAAGCTCCGGAACCGGACGCACCCAGCAGCAGACGCGGCTTTTTGAAAATGGAGTACTGTAAGCGAGTAGATAACATTTATGTTATATGTAATGCTTACTTAATACTCTGTAGTATACCTTTTCACTGAGATCGCTGGTGGTTTTGCGGAGGACGCCACTTGCCATGCTAATGCCGGGACCCCGTTTAATGGGCGATATTTTGGTAACGCTCAACTCTGGCGGCTTCAGCAGATGACCCATGCCCACGCTACTGGATTTTATGTTGAGATAGGGTGAGGTGGATTCTTCAATGCGCTTAATGCTCTCTTTCTGCAAATTTGAACAAAGTATTAGCTTAAGTAGCAATAATCAAACACTTGCAGATATTATTTGAGCTATTAAAGGGTGCTGTTCAACAAACATAATTTATATAAGAGGTATACATTTACAGTACATATGCACATGTATTTAATCTTCAGGATGCCAAAGATAGTTATTCTTTTCCTTAGTATTGTATCATGACGTACCATTGTGGGCGAGATGGTCTGGCGTCGATCATCGCGTCTTAGCGCAACCACATTAGTATTTAGGCCAAAGGAATTGCTGGAAGCATCAACGTCAATTGGCTGGCTTTGCAGATCTTTCAGCTGAATGAGGCACAGACGGATAAGTGTTAGTTTATGTTATATGGCACACCACAGACAACGGCTTACCTTCTCATTGGCCCGATAAAGATCACTCTCCAGATGAGATATTTTCTCTTCTAACTTGCTGCAAAGCAAGTAAATAACAGGATTAGTTTGAAATTATTGTTTGTTTGGATTTAAAACGTTCTCACCGCTTTGACTCCAGCTCTCTGCGCAGATCATTCTGTACCAATTTAAGAACATTGCGCAATTCTGTTTTTTTGGACTCGCCCTGCCTCAGCTCTCGCTTCAGCGTTGAAACCCAGTTGGCTAAGACAACTGGATTGGTCTCGTTTTTGACCAGACGTTCGGCTTCCGCAGAACTGGCTGCCAGAACGGTACAAGCGCCTTCCATTGTGTGTACTTGTTGCTTTAGCGATTTGTTCTCCTTGCGTAGCTCATTCGCCGCTACTGCATCGCTCTTCAGGACGCTAATTTGTTCGACGTAGCTGCTGACAACAAAGTCCTTCTTCTGCAACTTCTGCTCCAGGCCGGCAATGGTTTTGCTGCAAGTGTGAAAAAGATTTCAACTGCAGTCAGAACACTGTTCTCTACAACATAATCAAGATAACCTACAGACACTTCTTTTGTGTATCCTTCAGATCCTTCATTTGCTGTTCGACTTTGGTGCATTCCTGCTCCTTCATTTTCATTGCTAGTTTCGCATTGTCCAGCTGCTCCTGCAGCGAGCCCACATCGATGTGGCTCACATCCAAATTGGCCAGATTGAAGTAGACGCGCCAAATATTGCGAGTTGTGCACTTGTTGCGGCACTGTGGACACGTTTTTGAGCTGCAGGTCAATTGCTATTAATTTCAAGTTTCTGTCTAAAAAGGCCGAATCTCATTCTTACCGTTCCAGCCATTGCATTAGGCACGTGTGGTGAAACATGTGGCCGCAGATGGTAACATAAACATCATCGGACTGTGAGAACAGTTCGGCGCATATAACACAATTTAAATTTAGCATGCTCAGTAAACCATGCAATAAAAAAATAAGGAATATATAACTGACTCGCGGTTTGCGACAGATTTGCGCGCGTCTTTATCAAAAAACATCTGCTTACCGCAGCCAACTTCAAGTGGGCTCATAATTGCGCAGGAGTTCAAATTTGCGTGCAGATTTCAAATTGTATTGTCTACTTTTAGGCAGAGCAGAAAATGGATCAGACAAGACGCTTTGTTTTGTTTTGTATCATGAAACAGAGGTAAATTGCTCTTATGGGAGGGAGAACGTATTGTTTTTGTAAATTTAATCGATTTTAGATATGTATTTAACAGCTGACTCCAGGGTATCTCCTAGTCGAGCTTGTTGCACGATTTGGTCAAGAGCACACAGGTTAAGTAAAATTCAATCATAATTCATTCATTTAATTTAAGCGTGAAGGCTTCTTAATACATTTTGAGTGCATTCTCTTCAAATTTAAATACATACGGTGGCTATTTTATAATGTAAATGGACATATTTACTGCGCGAGGGATAAATTAAACTCGTCGCATAATACAACTAGACACATGCGTAGATATTTTTATTACTGACTTTACATACTAACTTATTTCCATATAAAATTAATGTAACACGGCAAAATAATCGGAGCTTAAGCAAACAAACATTGGCCAAGAGATTTATGCTATCACACCTAATACGTAACTGAGGAAGTCATGTCTGAAACTCCGGAATCGGAGTAATAAGTAATGCCTACTAAATACCCTCTAATAATACACCTTATCAGTAAGATCACTGGCGGTGTTGCGTATGACGCCAGTTCCCAGAAAATGCTGTGTGTTCTCTTAATGGGCGATATATTGATGGGACTCAATCGGTTTCAGCAAATGAGCCATGTCCACCCTGCTGGATTTGGTGTTCAGAAATGCTGAGGTGGATTCTTTAATGCGTATAATGCCCTGCTTCTGCAAATTTGAATATGATAGTAGTTTAAGAAGTGTGTCTAATTTTCGGCCTAGTGAAGATAGCAGTTGTCAAGACGTACCATATTGTGCGACTTGATCGGAAGCCGTTCCTCACGCTTTAACGCAACCATTTTGGTGCCTAGGCTAAGTGATTTGCTGGTAGCATACACATTTGGAAGTTTTTTCACCCGAATAACGTTCAAATGTTTAAGTGTTCGTTTTTGTTGCATAGTCGCTCATCATGAAGCTTACATTCTCATTGGCACGATACAGATTACTCTCCCCACGCAATATCAGCTCCACAAATTTTCTGCTAGGCAAGAGAATAACCATTTTAATTTACAGGAAAGTTTGGAAAGCAAAGCCATTTACGAGGCATAGATGGTGAAGCATATGACCGCAGATGGGAATGTAAACATTGTCGGAATGTATGAACTGTCCGACGCATATAGCACATTTTAAACTCAACATGCTTGACAAACAATTAAAATATTGACTCGCAGTTTGCGACAGATTTGCGTGCGTCTTTTCGAAAAACAGCTGTTTGGTGCAGCCAACTTGAATGACGCTGAAAATGTTGCACGGCCACCAACTTCGTGTGAGTTGAAATGTCGCACAGCCAACTTCAAGTAGGCTGAAATGTGCGCGCAGAATCCAACTGCTGTTGATTGCTCTTAGGTATGGTGGTAAAATTGTGGATTAATTCAAACTCAGTTGTTTGCTTGAAAGTTCAATATTTATTTTAATTTGCAGCCAATGAAATTTACAGTAATTTTAGTTTTGTATTTGTTGCAAACTAAGGTTATTGTTATTTGCAGTTAAAAATCTGAGATATTAGTTTCCAATACCAAGCAATAATTCTTTTAAAATGCGCGCCAATTTGTTTATAATAAAAATCGTATAATGCCAATAATATAAATAAAAAACATTTCTTAATGAAATTATAATAATAGGTGTATGTGTCTTTCAAATTATTGCTTGATTTGGAACAAATAATTTCGGATTTAAACTGCGTTGCTGTTGATAGTTATTTTTTTAGTATGAAGTCTAGTTTAGACATAGATCTATAAATTCTTAAAATGCTACTTCATGATTTCTGTTTTAAATTAGATTTTGGGAATGGATTTTTATTTTT
This sequence comes from Drosophila melanocephala, assembly GCA_037043625.1. Lineage (NCBI taxonomy): Eukaryota > Metazoa > Arthropoda > Insecta > Diptera > Drosophilidae > Drosophila > Drosophila melanocephala. The sequence continues at coordinate 148,439 of JBAMBD010000420.1, forward strand.
TCATTTTTTAAAGTTAGCTTGGTAAAACATTTGATTTCAATTGTGATTTTATTCTCCACATACTTAATTCGAGAGTTAACTAGCATATGTTTAATTGTGTTTGCTTGAGTGTGTATATATGTATATGTGTGTGTATTCACTTGAAGTTTTTTGATTTTATTTTCTGATACATTACATTTTATATTTTACCCATTTTTCCCGAAAGTAGTTTGCTTTTCAATAATACATGTTGTTGTTCTTGATGCTAGGCAATTTGTTGCACCCTTAGGCAATTATATTAATTTAAGTTAATATGCGTCATATTCAAAGAAATCCATATGACATTTGTTACCAACTTGCTTAGCGCTATTAATATAACATATTTTTTATTTTTATTATTTAATAGTAATTTAACTAAAATTTGCTTTAACAATAGGCTTAAATTCATTTTAAACACTTACATATTAAACTTTGCTCAAAGTTTATATTAAGTTTATCTATACAGTAAGTATTAACCTAAAAGCCATTTAATAGTCAACAAATTTATGTTAGGTTTAACTTAATATCTATCTGATTTTATACACACTTACAATTTATCTAGATGGTAGTATTTTTCAGTATGTGCTCGGGTTCAGTTATAACGATTCCAAATGTCACATAGCCTGATCATAACCCAAGCTTTAATATCTCCAGAATAAATCTATATACTGTCTGGACTTATCGTCTAAATGGATAATTTACATTTACACATTCAAAATGGAAAACACACGAAAAGTTATGGAAGTAGATTTTGATAGAATATTTTTTTCAATATGTTTCGCGGCTAAACTTAATAACTAATTATTTTACTTCATATTTTGATTACATAGATCGTTCTGTTTTTCCGTTAAAAAAAAAGACAGACACCACTTTTATCAATTAAATTACAAACTTAATGCACCACTATCTAATCGCATAGTTTATATTAATTTAAACAAATTTGTAGTTCAACTTATTTACATATATATATATATATATATATATATGCTAAAATCATTCTTGGTATACATGCTGTGAGTCCTTTTTTTATGGTGTGCTTCTTTTTCTGCCTTTTGAAGTTGTTTTTGGTGGATTTGTAGATTATCAACCGAAGAGGAAAGATCGTCTGCCGTTAATTTTCTCTTCCTTTTTTTTTTTTTTTAGCAGAATCGTCTATAAAGAGTTGTTTTTTTAGTTGCAAAAATCTCATTAGTATGAAATTAAAATTATACAAATCAAACAGAAAACAGAATTTCAAATTAATGTTACTTAATTTAACTTTTTGATAAGTTTAATTTAATAAATGCTGAAGATTTAACTGCTGCCACACGCAGATGTCTCCACCCTCCAATTGGGCTAAGATGGCAGGCTGTAGCTGCTGCTACTGCAAATGCAAATGGATAACTATTCAAGGTTTTTTTTTTCTTTTTTTTTTGTAAGTAAGAGGGAATTGGGGCGCCCGCTTTTGTAGATAAGCTTTCAGTTGCGCGGCATTCGGTTCAGCACTGTGACGGGTCATATTTCGAATGGCTCGTTTGGACCATTAGACGGTATCCGTTAGCCGTTGCATTAACCAAGCGATTCGAAACAGTCTCTCGCATGCAGATGACAGCAGCGATAAGCGTTGATAAAACTTTCACATCGGGCTCGAGCCCCGAAACTTTTGCTCGCGCTTTTCGCATGGCTAACAAATTGTTTCAAGTTTTCCAGGCATAGGAAAGCTGGCAACAAAGCGTTTCTAATTTGAATCTATGTGTGTGCCACAGGCTATTTCCCATGGCTGCCCGTGTGGAGTCAAAACGTTGACAACCAAACTGAAACGACTTTGAACACTGCAACAGCAGCAGCATCAACAGCATTACCCAGCATGCTTAAGCAATATCAATTTCGGAAGCAGCATTGCAAATTGAAACTTGTAGCGCGAAATTGAAAACAAAAATAAAAATAAATATAAGGAGTGAGCCAAATGCAATTGCTTGCCATGTCCTCAGTTTTTAAGAATTCTAACAATGTTGACAGTTTTATCTGCAGTTAAATATTAAGTTTTTCACTTTTTTATATAAGTGTATATATATATGTATATATGGATACGTACCTTTGCCTCTTCGCATGCACTATCTAGAGCTTCCCACTGCGATAATGCACAGGCCGGTGACCGCCAAAGAGTATTCGCTTGAAGGCCTGGCGAAACTCGGGACTGAATATCGTATAGATGACCTGTAATTCAAAAACAAAACATGAGTTTTCCCTACACAATATTCAATTATTACTTATGACTGAGTCGGTTTGACAAATATATAATAATATATATCAATAGACTAATATATACTAATAAGACATCTTGATTGGATTTACTGCTTCTACATTTGTTCACTTTGTTATAACAATAATATACGCTTAGCTTTCACAATACTAATCAATACCAAGCATTTTAAAACATACTGTGTATCATTTAAATATTATAATTTTTTTAAGTGTGTATCGATATTCGGACTATCAAAAAATACTGGAAGAGACTTTGATTGGTAATGAAAACAAAAGTTGGCAGCCCATCTTTCAAATTGACGCAACCGAATCGCAAGTTTGTGTAAAATATATTTGATTTCTATATTCTTGAGTATCAAAGCATGCGTATACGAATCACTTAAGACATTGATTGTTTTTCCAAATTACAATTTACGACAAATCACAATCAGCATCATGGACTCCAAAGAGCAGCAGATCAATGCATTCGATGACGGTACCACCGGCGGCGGCCCACCTTCGAAGCGCTTTATTGTAAAGAAGTGGCATGGTGTGGCTCTCTGGGAATGGGAGATTGTTGTTGACAACTGTGCCATTTGCCGGAATCATGTTATGGATCCGTGTATTGACTGCCAGGCCAATCAGTCCGCTGACAACCGCAACGACTGCGTCGTCGCCTGGGGCTCCTGCAGTCATGCTTTCCATTTCCACTGCATTTCGCGTTGGCTGGGGACGCGTTCCGTCTGTCCACTGGATAATCTAGAGTGGACCTTTGACAGATATGGACTCTAGTAATTTGAATTGTAATTGCGCTTCTTAAAATATATTCAAATGTACAAATAGTGCTTGTATATGCAGTGAGTGGTGCTTTGAGGTTAGGTAAAATGAGCTAACGATTTTTATGGATGCTTTTTTGTGGACTCTGTTTTCAATATTCAGTGCACATTTATGTTTTACAGTTTTTGACTAGCAGGGAGAAAGAATCTTGGGCTGCATCTTTCTTTTTGCTGGAGGAATAACATATCTTACATAGGAATAATCGGTCGAGAACTGAATTACTGATTACTTTTCGAGATATTCATAAAGCTCAACGGTTTCGAGTGAACTTAATATAATATTATAATATTAATTTAGTTGATTTTTAAAATATTCGACTAGAGCCGAATAAGGTTAATTTTTTTCGTATTATAATTGACAACTACCGGGTTGAGTGTAGAATTGAAATAGCCCAGCCAGAGGAAGAGAGAGGCGACGCTATCGCTGATCTGGCAGGCGGCACACAGCGGCATCGTCAATGCCATCACAAAGAACGGAAGCCAACAGACGACAAAGGCGCCGGTGATGATGGCCAATGTTTTCGCTGCCTTGCGCTCCCGTTTCGCCTCCAGGGTCTCCTTGCGTTTGTTCACCTTTTGCATCGGATTCGCAATGCTTGACAGCGGTTGTTGTTGCAGTTGCTGTTGTGGCGGGTGCGACGCTGTTGGCTGCTGCTGATGGTGCTTGGTGCGCGGCTCTGGGGTTACAGCGCCGGAGCCATTGGCCGAACTGCACAACGGATGCGCTTGGTTGCAGCTAGTCAATGTGCTAGTCTTGGCTGTCATGGGGCCAACGGCGCCTGCCTGTGGTGCGATGGCTGGCGATGTTGGCGTTTGTGGTGACAGCGCTGATATCGATGTAATTGTTGTGGCATTCGATGTACTAGCACCTCCGCCGCCAACCCCACCACACTTCGCTGTTTTCTGTAGCTCCTGCATTTGTTCGAGCTGCTGCTGCAGCTGGGGGTCCTCAAGCACTTCCACAGCGCCACCAACACCACCATTTCCATTTGCCTTGCCCAACGCTGCCGTTTTTGCCGCTGCCGTTGCTTCTTCTGAAGTTTTGGTTGCAGTCTCCAGTGCCTCATCCAGTTGATGGTGCTGTTCCTCCAATGGTTGCTCCTCGTTGCTAACCGTCTCTGTTCTCGGCTGCTGGACTGTGGCTACTGGTCTTTGCTGCTTGGCACTGCTGGCATGCTGCTGGTTAGCTAGTGCCACCAGGTGCGAAACGGTTGCAATTTGGCTGCCCGATGTGCTGGGTACCTAGAAATGATCACACCAAAGTAGGCAATTAGTTTGAAGCTCTAATTTTATGCAGACAAGCTTGTGAGTAAAAATGAACTGGAAAGCCAATTTTCTTAATTTTCTTGTATATTGTTCAAATTTTTTGATTTTCAAAATGTACTAAAGCCATAGAAAACGTGAAACCTTTTACAAAAATAATTTCTTAATTTGGTAGAATTTTTATCTTGAAAATTAGAAAATAGATTATATCTGATGAAAATTCATAATTTTGATAATTATAGTGGGTTTTTAAGTTATTTTCTCTAGTCCCATAATTTTATTTCCTCGCACTTATTATGCATATGAATTTAGAAAAATTATTTGAATTTAGCTTAATTAACTAAAGCCAAGTATTAACATATTCTGAATCTGGAATAGCAAAGTGTTAATTAAGAAGCAAATCAAGAGTCTAGAGCAGAACATATACATACATATCTAAAATAAGTCGAAGCTTATGACTCTATATTAAAATTGTAGCAATTTGGCTAATTTCGCAGGCAAGAGCGCGCGCTGCAATATTTCTTCGACATAATCTTAAAATGAGATTAACCGTTCCAAACCAAATTGGGAACCGAGAATAAAAAATTAACTGAATTAGCATTTCAAATCTGTGCTGCACACACACACGAATAACAATTTCAATTGCATTCATAAATTTATTTAGTGATGCTCCCTGTCTCGGCCTCAGCTCCTATCTACAACAAGCGATGGGTCGTCAATTTTCATGAGCTTTTTATGCCACGCAGTTGTGGTTATAAATTTACCAAATAAATAAAATCGCAGAGCAAATATTTATTTTCGTTAAGCTCGTTGCGCATTTGTGCGCTGCTGGAACACCTTCTGACCTCCCCACTACGTGGGTGGTGCTTGCCACGCCCATGCTATTACAGAAGCGCCACCCCAGTATCCTGGCCGCAGGCTAGCAGACTAGCAGGCTGGCGCAGTCAGGCAGCCTGTCTGTTGGGCGATTTGGCGGCACTTGGTCAAAAAGGGCTACAATTTGTCGACTTTGAGCTGGCTGCTAACGGCATGTCCTTGGCACTAAAATTCATATAATCACCTGTAATTTGAGCCAGCAGTGTCCATGTGCCGACCACATTATGTGCAGAAGCGTAAAGTGCTAAAATCAACTTTTATGTGTTATAAATTTTGTCTACGGCCTTGCGAACGAGCATCGAACGTTAGAATAGCACAGGTGGCGCACAACCGGCTGGAGATGTGCAAACTACAGGCGGCAAACGTGACACGACATATCTTTTGAGGACAATAGTTGGCAAGATTGACATTTGACATTTTGTCGATTTTTGCTTAGCTTAGCTATCTTGGTTTAAATACTTAGAATCCGAATTGGTAGTTTTTTTTTTGCAAATTTTATAAATTTCAATATTAAGGCTGTACAACACGAAAACCAATTTAATTATTTCACTTTTACAAAATCCAACTACTTGTTAAACAAAACAAACAAATTTAGGTAGAGCAATCATAAAAAAAAAAATAAATAAATAAATATAAAATACGAAAATTTAAAAAGTTCACTTTATAAACGATTTCTGGATATTATGTTATTGAGTGTTTAGCCCTCGTTTACGGCGAATTCGCTGCAAGAAATGTGGCAATTAAAACGAACGCGTAACGAATTCAAATTTGTCCTCACTTTCTTTCTGTTTTCTAGGTAATAAAAAGCAGGTTGCGAAAACCGAAACTTGTCATTTATCTGTCTGCAGAAAGCACGGGTATCTCGTCTCTAATTTCAACATGGAATCTGTTTTTTTCCTGCTGACAATTAATGGCCCACACGGACCAGTTGCCAGTGGCGTTTGCCAAATGAATTTTATGACTTTGATTTCATAATATATGGCTGGGCTGTTTTATAGGCATGTAATTGGTGTGGGTCCTTTAGCAGCACACATAGCACAGCGACAAAACAAGCAAGAATCTCAACAACATTGACAACAGGAAGCCATTCAAATTGGGAACAAAATAAAAAATGCATTTTCAATTTGCGACCATTTGCCAATAACAATGGCAAGAAGGACAGGAGCACAAAACCGGACCGCCCGGACGGGGATAGTAAAGAACGTACTTAAACTACATATAAAATTCAATGGCCATTGGCAAATTGTACAACTTTACAAAAGAGAGCCAAGCAGCATACAAATGTTGAAATCAAAGTAATTGCCATTGTACACTGACCATTGACCATTGTAGTGCAAACAAATGTTGTAGGAAGTGTTCAATTTCGTTTGGCTTGGGATTGGTTGCGTTTCGATCTTAATGTTCACGTAAAGCAAAACAAAGCCACGGCAAGGCGAACTGCAATTCAATAAGCGCAACACAAGTCAAAAGTCAACACAGTTTACGGCGTGGTTATAATAACTTTTCACTTGATTCAATATGGCAACGTAAATATGAACTCGCTTAGGCCACAGTTCCAGCTGCATGTTGTTTTTGTAAGCTGTTTCGAATTTGAAATGCAAACAAGAACGCGTATCCAAAAGCAGAAGCTAGAAACCAAAAGCCTAAACCACAAAACAACTCAACTGCAAGCATAAGAATTGAGCGTTAACAAAGTGTAAAGAATAAACCACACACTCACAAACTAACACTCACACTAGTCTGGCTAATATATTATTTATGTGCAGGTGCACGCACTTTCGGGGCCCCATCAGCTGCCACAGCACAGTTTGACTTGGTTTTACTGCCCTTACGGTATGCATATAAGTGAAATGTATATTTTCCTCAATTTATTTTCTGCTGGCACTTGACTTCTTGTTTTTTGTTTTTGTTTTTGGTTTTTTTCAAGTGAACACTTAATAGCACTGCACTGAGATAGGCTGCGGTCAGCATGAGACTTATAAATTAGATGATAAGCAATACTTGTATCTTGCTTATGTTGTGGGTGCATTTTATAACCTGCGGGGATTTCAACAATTGCTTGTGAAAAATGCAAAGAAAAGACATTGCGACTTTTTCTTGAACATCTTTTTATTTACTAAAATAAAAAATAACTATGTAAATAGTTAAAATAGCTCGAAAGCAAAGTAAATGACTTGAAACATGACTTGTCGATATGGGAGCTTCAGGAGAGCTTTAAGTCAAACATATTGGCACTATTATACTTTAACTATTGCTGTTAGATTAATTCAAAGCCAAACATTCAAGATTAAATTAATAATACGTCTGTGGCTATCAATGAAAATGCATTCCAAGTTGTATGGAAATCTATATTACTTATTTCTCGGCTCGCATAAAAGCTTTGGTGCACACTGCCTTATATTATTGTTTTAGCTTTCCTTTTTCTATTATCTTTTATTCTTTTTTTTGTGGGTATTTTGTTTGCTTTAGCTCATTCGCCGCAGCCGCCCCTTTTCTGATATTAAACAAAACTACTAAGATAAATTTATATATTTGTTTTTAGCTATGCGTGCTTGTGTGTTTATTTATTTGGCAGTTCACTTATTTGGCGCACACAGAAACCTGGCCCAAGTAAATATTTAATCTATGTTGGCCAGCTGAAGGCAAGTACGATACGCAGTTGGTTCGCTTGGTTACTATGGGCCAAAGCGAATGGAAACGAAAGCTGTTAGCCATAAGCTATCAACATATTTTCTTCAATTACTCAGGCGTATTGAGTGCCTTGTTAGGCCACGTTTTCAGCTCCTGTTGCTGTTACTATTTTTGTTGTTGTTGCTGTTGTTGCTCTTGTTTGGCTTTGTTTTCATTTGGTTTGCTGGATCTGGAGATGCTTTGCATGGTAAAGGAGCTGGCGATGGCTCTGGCGCTTGTACTGGCGTATCCTTGTCACAGAGCTTATATTTGACTTTGCTATTACTTAACCTGAACGAATCGGTGCGACCTTTGGCCACTCGACTTTTAGCCACCTTGTGGCTAATGCCAACAAAACGCTCAAGCAATTTATTTTCCTTGGCTCTTTTATGGGTTTCGTTTCGCTTCGGTTTTCGTGGCTTTTGCTTTAATGTGTTATTATTGAATGTGTGTGTGCGTGTGTGTGGGTGTATCTTGCTGCTTATTTTTTAGCCATAAAAATCTGAAATTGAAGTACATAAAATGCGGCTAAATACAAATTTGGACGTCAATAAACAAAAAGCTTTGCCTGCATTTATCGACACATTTCTATTGAGTGGGTAATTTACAGGATTTGCTACCCAAATCGCATGCGTACCTAGAGTATATGCTCACAAATACACATATGAGTATCAGATATAAATATATAAAAGTATAAATGTATATATATGCATATATATATATATATGTGTATATGCATTTGGGGTTTTTACTTGCAATAAAATCAAATGATATTGGTTGTCTTTTAATTTGCCTTTTGTTGACACACACGCGACGTATACGTAATCCGTATAAAAAATCGATTTATGCGTGCATAAATCAAATGTCAGGACTACTTGATGTTTAGCTAACGACATGTGCAAGTTTCCATTTGGATTTAACACGGATTACGCAGGACTCAGAATATCGCACGAACTGGACAAGGAATTTATTTTTTTACTTCCGCTTTTCCCCTCTTTTTTTTTCTTTCGCAGGTTGAGTGTGCTCAGGAAGCAAACTCAGATCGTTGGGCACATGTCAGGCGTTATGAAATTTGCGTTGAATGTGCACAGGGAACCAAAGCACAGGCCACACCCAAAGAAAAAAGAAAATCTCACACCAAAAACCTAATTCCAAAATTCAAATCCCCAGCACTTGTTGTTGTTGTTGATTTTGATGGTGCTGCTGCTGGCACTTACCTCAATGCCTGCTCGGCTTTTGCTGTCCACGTTCGAGCTGCTGAACTCGGTATCCTCCACTGTGTTTACGGTGTTTGTGGAGTTGCCTTCCACCAAACCAAGAGCCGTACTACTTGCTGCACCACCACCAGCACCACCGCTCTTATTCTTGGCTGTTGAGAATCTGCCAAGACGTAGCCGCAGACGATTAAGTTTTGTATCTGTTGGCGCTGTCGCATCGGGCTTAAAGTGGAAAACAAAGTGAAAGGATGGAAAGTTTAGTTATGTTGAGCTGCATAAATTCATAGTTTTTGTCACGACATTAAAATGAATAACAAAAGATGGGAATTTGCATATTGTTGATGTTTTTGTTGTTGTAGTTGTGTTTGTTGCTGTTGCGCCTTACACTTCAATAAACCGCAATTTGTACGCATATCAGAGTTTGAGCTGAGCCCAAGCCGATCCCAATTTCTGTTTTGTTGCCTTCAACATATGCATATGTAAGTGGATACGTTCGTAAATAAATTGTGTGTATTTGTTACAGTCACGCCACAGTTCCACTTCCACATCAGCAATGCTCCACACCACCCCCAAGAAAAAGGCCAGCTCCAACTAACTACAGTGCCTGTTCAAAATAAATTTCACGCTTGACTGCCTCAAGCGCTTGACCTCTTTGATTTTTTTTCACTTCTTACGGCTGCATCCTTTTCTCTTCTTCACTTTTTTCTCATTTTTTTCGTTGCTGTTGTCGTCGCCTTCAATCCCAACCAAATTAAAGTAATTGAGTAGTCAAACCTTTTGCCTCATCGTCAACGTTCTCGTCATTGCCATGTTGACCCTTTGCGAAGTCGATATTGCTTTAAATAAATAAAATTATGCTGATTTTGCGTTCGTGTGCGGAAATTTGTCGAAAAAAATACCGTAGTCGCAGCAAGAAGAAGATGAAAATGGCATTGGGTTTGTAGTGTGCCTGGTCATGCCCTTTTACCACCCCGGCCCCCTATTCAAGCATTCCCAAATGGCGTGAATATTTGCGCAAATAGTATTAAATGGATTTGCAGCTACGTATGTGACCTTCATTTTGTGGGCAGGACAACAGAAGTGTAATTGCTTCCCACATGTGTCGCCCCTTTGCATTTCATGTGTCCTATGAGGTTGGATTTGCGGACAAGTGTTGAAGGGTCAAGTCAGCTTATTAAATATTAAAAGCTAGATACTTAATTAGACGTCGTTTTTACGTGCAACCTAATCCAACTGGTAGCAGACAGCTATTAAATTGAAGTCTCCTTTATGGTTATTAGATAATTAAAATTGTAGTTACCCAAGCACGAAAGTTAATGTGTCCTTACAACTAGAAGTTAGAGACTTAAATTTGAGAGGCGCTTATCTCTGGTTAGAGTTATGAACTTCAAGAGTAACTTTATATGCTAAAATCAGCGATTTATTAAAAAATGTTGTAGCTATAATTAAGTGAGCAATTCGTAATTTAAAATAAATAAATAATAATTAAATTACCAAGAAATCAAGCAAACATAAAATATATTATTTATTTAAAATTTTATCAATGAAAACGAATACAAAAGCCATGGACAAAACTGAATGAGATAAAAGAGCTAGAAGGAGGCATTTGCTTTTCGGTATAAATCCAAACTTTATTAATATTTCTTTGGTATTCAACGATTTTCCGCCCCTAGCATTAAAGTAATCAACAATTTGGGGTTAACTTGAATCCGTAGATCCGTTAACTTTTCCCTGTTCCGTTTACAATTTTCCGCAGCTATAGGCAAACAACCTTTTGCCGAAAAATATATTTCTGTAATAATCGCATTTGTTCGCAGCACGCTAATTGAATTTGCGTCCTTGCACAAGTTGTACATGCCAGAGATTGCGTATACGAGGCATTGTGTTCTCGCTGCTGCTATTGGTTTTGCTGTTGCTACCATGCGGGTAATCAATGCGTAATTGAATCGCTGATAACTTCAACGATACATACGTATACGGCATTTCTGGCACATTGTTTGCCAGTTGGCGTGCCATCAAATTGGCGTACAAAGCAATTGGTAGAAAGTTGCTCGTGTGAGCGCTTGGTCATAAATTCCATGGATTCTTGCTTAGATCGAAAGCTAAACTACATGGCACATTAACGTTATTTAAATACTAAAGTAAAGCACACACAGAAACATACACACAGACATAGATAACACAACAGAAGCGTGCACTGCTCCTACTCCCAGTGTAGTAAAGTGTAGCACACTTTTCAGCAGAGTCGACGATAAGTAAACCCAGCTCAATGTGTATTTTATGTAGATGTGCCTGTCAGCTGTCGCTGTATACATATACACTAGTGAGCGTTTGCGTGTGTGCACATTTATTTAAGCGTTTGCATAAACGATACTTGGCCGAAGCCATTTTGCCACTTTGGCTAATTTATGTAAATTGTTTTCTTATTTAATTGTTTTTCTTGTGAGACATGTGTTGAGCTTCCATATCACTCTCCGTTGGAGTGTGTCTTTGTCTTCTCCTATGTTAAAGTGTGCTGTGTGTTGTGTGTGTGCGTGTGTATCCAATAATTTGCTTAAATGCGATTTATGCTGCCTGCCTAGCTATGTCCTAAAAGTCGCTCAAGTGCCTGACAAAAATGTTTTCTATATATTTACACTGGCCAACACAATCAATATATGTATATATATATATCTTTTTTTAATTTATGTTTTTTTTTTTTGTATTTAAAAAAGTTGTCTACTTATTTTCTTTGCAGATGCATGTTTTTTTACTGGCTAATATTTACATAAGATAATTAAAAAAATTTTTGGGGATTGCATTTTTCATTTAATAGAAACTGTATTTTCGATTTAATGTACAGCTTATATAAGTTTATTGACACTTAATAAAATACATATTTTCCTTAAAGCTTTTTATGTCTGCTTTTGTAGCTGAGTGTTAAAGTTGCTACCATTGATATGAAAAAAGAGAAAGAAACAACACAAGTTGAAGACGTGTGTCGCATATGGACGACTTAGACAAAATATGTTCAGCCTGCTAATGTCCTGGTCCTGGCTGTTTGTCATATGGCTATGGTCATAATGTCAATATCTAGAGCAATCAATTTGAGCTGCTGTCGCTGCTGTCACTTTGGGGGCTGTTGTTGCTGTTGTTGCTTGCACATGTAATTGTGATTATGTTCAAGTGGTCAAGGCGGGGACAAAAAACAACAACAACAGAATATTATCAATGCTCTTGAGAGCAAAGCATCTGGGCGTTGTTGTCAGCATCACTTGGCTAAGGGACACTTCAAAGACCGATTGCTTTTTGTGTATAATGTTCCGTTATTATTAATGTTTGCTGTTGTTATTGTTGTCTTTGTTGTCACTGTTGCTGCGGCGAGTTGTGTGTTAGACTCATAGCTAAATTACAGATAATACCTGTGCGCTCAATTTGCTTAATTGCCTTGTACTAACGTGTGTTATGTTAATTGCAAAATCAATGCATTCAAACACACGATGGGATAAATGGATACTTTGTGTGACATTTAATACGTTGTAAGAGAGATTTTTGGGTCAGCTTAAGAGGTTAATATGACATGAGTTGCTAGGGCGAGTTTTATTTTTACCTTCAGACTTTGGTGTATGGCTGCTTTTGTGATGTATAAAAATTGAATTACAAAGACCGTATCGATACGTTCGTAAATGTAATTGGTTGAAATGCTTGCATTTTAAGTCAATTGCAGACCGAATTATTCAGTCATCTGCCAGTTGCCAGTTTAGCTTAGAATTGGCAATAAACATGCTAAATGCAAATGCAATTAACTACAATTTATGTGCTGCCAACAAAACCAAAAAAAACAGAAATTTTTCTACTGATTGCTGTTGTTGTTGTTTTTGTATCCAAGTATCCAAAACTTTGCTATAACAAATCATTATTAAATATACACACAAAAAAAGAGAAGAGAAAATTGTAATAGAGCTCGCAGCAGGCGAGCAGCGGAATGTATTTTGAATCTGTTGTTGTTGTTGTTGTTGCAATGTTGTTGTTGATGCGTTATATGTAAGTATAAACCCTCGTCAAGTTGCAGGAAAGCAATTTTCAATTTGAAAGCATTTAGTTAAATAAAGAAGGGAATAACAAGAGAATAATTTGAAAAACGTTGCCAAGTCGTTGGCCAAATGCTCTTTTTAATTCCTAAGCTTTACGTTTTTGGTGAGACATACAAAATTTAAGCTTAATTGCAGCTCAAGTCTTACTTACTAGCTTTAAAAGCTCCTGAATGCTGCCAGCGTCATTTAATTAATTTAAGTTGTATTAAAGCCGAGAAGGACAGAATAGCTCATCGAAAGCAAAGGCTAAGTTAAGGTGGGTGAAATTAATTTAAGTCCGTCTTGGAGCACTCAAGATCTTAAGATAAGAAAAAGTTTATAGCATTTCAACACAACAATGCATATGTAAGCATAACAGTAGTAACCTATGCCTCTATGGTACTGACCTAATTACGATATTATTATTATTTGAATCCTTCGCATTTTATCACTTGCATTCAGTGAGTTTGGTTTAAAGTGCAGTTAAAATCCATTGTAAGCAAATTGGTCTACTGAGTTAGCTATCTTGAGGTAAGGGCATCAAAATGCCTGCGCTGAGTGGGGTAAATATATTTTAAAATCAACAAGCAGGTCAGGCCAGTGAGTGGCACTAAATGGATGCGTATATCTGTAGCTATGTGTTTCTGTGTGTGTACATGTGTGTTTTTGTGCGCATACCAATGCCAATACTAAAGCAACAGCAGCACATACATACACAGATAAAAAGCAACATGGACCGGACATGGCTAGGATATGTGTACGCTGGCAAATAGTGGACAACTTGTCTTGTTTGCGCATTGAATTTGTGATTCCAATGACTTTTTGTCAGCTTCGCACTGTCCATATGTCCTTGGCATGTGCGAGTATGTGTGTCGTTGTAAGTATATGTGGAGGTAAGTGGTAGCAAACATTTGCACGTCAAATGGTCATTTTCAATTTAGTCAAAGTATTAAACTGAGTAGCTGGTTCTGAGCATGTGCCAGTTATATACAGAGAAACAAATACAAACACAAAGAGCATTACAAAGGCAACAACGGAGCTTAAATGCTCTATGTAAGTTATTTGTCTGCCAGTTAACTTGGCATAAAAATGAGGCTGTTTTCTTGAGTGTATATTAAAAATTATGTATGTTAACCTGTAAATGTGTACTTACATTTAATGTATTTATGCTCTTCGTACTTGTACAAACTGATTGATTAAGTTAAGGTTACCTCTCGTAAGATATTTCTTTGAAGAGCCACCTACACATAAAGGTAAAATCCAAATTGCAATTCAGCAGAACAAAATTTATTTGAGACACTTACGCAGAGCTCAGAGCAAAAAAGGTTACTTTTGTTTCTTGGCAATCACTATTCGTCTTACTTTTTACTGGACATCTAAGTGTGCTGCCTTTCATGGTCAACGCAGAAGGCGAGCATCTAATTCTAAAATGCAATTTTAAACACATTTAAATGAAGTTGGAAGCTGCCTAATTACATTTGGCCCTAAGGGGCAAGTCGAGCACGACTAAGGCTGACCAAATCGTGAGCGTCTTGCATATGTTAAGTTTAAGTTTATTCCGCATTCCATTATTCCTTGGGGTATGCCTTAAGCTCCCAACTGTGGTCTGACCTTTATCTTGGGCCATGGTCTGGTCCATTTTGCGGCTACCTTCGCGATTAACTTCATTAGAGTGCATAATTGCAAGGTTTGGTGATTACATGGCAAATTGTGTGGCGGCTTAGCTCGTATGTGGATGTGTGGTGTTATACAGGTTGATTTACTAAGCACTTAGCAGGGCTAAACAAGCAGTAAACAACCTGAATGTGTCTGCATAACTGTACGTGTTAACTGATAACGTTTCCAAAATAGTAAGACTTTAATCAGATAATTGTAGTTAGAACTATGTAAAATAATTAATATAATAAAACATAAAAATAGGATTTTAGCAAGTTATGAGAGTGTGAAAGAATAATAATAGCAATTTTTAAAATAAAACTCTTAATTGCTTTATATTTGAACTACTTGCAATAATAATTGTATTGTCATTTTTATGGTTATAGTTAAAATAATAATAACAAACTTTAAATGTCGTATAATAAAAATTCGTATATCAAAAAATTATATAAAATTTAAGTTATTCTAATCTGTTTAGAAAATGTGTTAAAGCACTACCTGATTATTGTTGGCCGCCATATCGACGGGTCTTGGTCGCCGTCGGTGGATGCGTTTCCTTGCCGTCTGATAGATTTTCCAGTATAGCGCCAAGATTACCAACAGTGGCACATAAAAGGTGCAACAGGTGGCGAATACCTGCAGAGCAAACACTTATGCATTGTTTGAAATCAAAAACAGAACTGAACTGGGGCTGTTAGCTCACCTGATAGGACACATCCTGGGATACCATGCATTTCTGTTGCTCGATGCGCTGCAAATAGTCTGGATCCTTCCAGCCAAATTGTGGCGCCAAGGAAACAATCACTGCCGCCGTCCACACACAGAAGATCATCATAAAGACCCGATTGCTGGTGCGCGAGTGAATATAATCGATGTTGGTCACAGCCCAATAGCTACAAGTAAAAGATACAAAAATATAAATAACAATAACGAACATTTTTATTAACAATTGTGCGCCACTTGATATCTATTTTATTTACTTTATTCGCGACGCGCCCAAAATGTAAATGAAATGTGGCATAAATCTAGGAGCATACACACAACACACGCACACACCGACAAATACATTTCCACACAAATACGGCAACGGCGTCAAAGTAAAGAAATGTGTTCGATATTTGAATTCCGTTCAACCGTTTTTTTTATGGTATTTCGTTACAATTTTTTCGGCGTATCTGCTCCTTTTTTTGTTATTGGGTTTTGTGTGCCAAAACATGTTTTATGTATGTATGCAAACCAGTGAGTCTGTGTGCCTGAGCTAAGCGAAGCATTTTTCAAATTTCCATTATATAGCCAGGCTGAGAGAGCATCAAAACTTTGTGAAGCCCTTTGCCCAGCCAACAAAATTATTCAACTCAGATTCCTTATGTGAGCTGAGAGAGGATTGAAATTAAGAATTTGTACTGTACGGCATCCTCCTAAAATTTAACAGAACTTATAATACCTATTACAATCTGCCTCGAATGAGGCACGTATAATGAGGGTATTTTTATTTCTCTTTTAAGCTAGCAGTTTGTTAAAACATATCCGATAGCAATCATTTTTTTAAAAATACTTACTTAACTGACATTTATTCTGCTGTAGAGTATTGAAATATTGCCACTATGAGAGCTAACAATCTTTTTTAGTTACCAACTTGGGTGTGAGTAGAGCAACATGCTTAAACGAGTTTTTAAACGTTACGTTAACGGTACCTAGCACACACACACACAACTATTCAACGAGATAATCGCGTTCGGAGAGCGCAACTAGGCCATGCTACATGGTGACGCAGCCATTAAGCAGATTTTGGTTGAAGTTGTCGGTTTTGCCAGAAAGGTTGTCAACCACAACAACCTGCGGCGTGTGTATGTATGCACCTATCCGAGTGTGTGTGTGAGTTGTCTGTGGCTAACTGGTTAATGCCGGTATCCCACAAATTTCAAAATATGACGGCAAGGCTCACATTTTCTTTTACCAAAATGCTGACCGCAGCGACAACAACAACAAAAGTAACAAAACCAACAGACTCCTCTATTGTTTATGTATTAATTAAACACAATTTGCATATACAAATATTATGCCGTGTTGGACCGCAGCGCAAACAAATGTAAGTGTACATCAACAATTAATTGAGTTGACAAATTACTCGAGACGATTTGCTGATAGTATCAACGACTTACATATATACACATATATATATAGATTTATATATATGCAAAGTGCAAAAGACCATAAATTCATTTGTGTTCAATGGTGCACTTACACACTAATGACTGCATAAATATAATTATCGATATGTTGTGCATTTGTTTAAAAGTAATTAAAGGACACTCAATTAAAAGCTGGCCAAATTCAGGCAAGCGGATTAACTGAAAACTACCCTGTAAACCAATTTAAACATTTAACTGCTATGGCTATGCTATTTTTTCTATTGTGCCATTTTGAATATAACATAAATTGTTTGATTAGAAAATAGACTTAAGACAAAAATCGAAAAACAAAATGTCAAAAAATAAAAAAGGAATTTGATCCAAAATTATAATTTGATTTAAAAACTATGCCCTAGTGGCCGTTTTCTTCTTTTCAACCGAAATAGTTCAATTAGACCCAATGTCAAATGACTAACACGATTTTTCTCTCTTGCAGTCAGCTTGTCTTCGCCTTATGAGAAATGATGTTATATGCTAGAGCAGCGAATGTTAAGCATACGCCACGTATGCTCCATCGATAATAAATAATAATGAATGATGTTGATAGTTGCCGACTTTTGTTTTGGACAGCTGCCACCTGCTGTGCCTGTCCTTATGTTTGGAGTGGCATCTTAAGTCTTAAGGTCCCATCTTACATTCCCCGTAAAATGCTTGTCAAACCACTCTGCCTGTCTGCTATTCATTAGCATAATATAATCGACGTCAAGTTGGCAATTTTGATTGACTGCTTAAAATTAATGGAATTTTCTGATTTTCATGTCTGCTTTTTTATTTGATTTTTTTTTGTTAGGTTTTTTCGAGTTAACAGTATAATTACAATTTTTGGTTTGATGGGCGCATGAGGTAGCTGTGAAGTTGAAGTTGATGTGGGCCGCATACGCAATGAAAAAGGCATGCAAATTAATAGCGAAACCTAATAAAGTGCCTGTCATGCGATGTGCTCGCAATGTGATATCACTCATACGATGTTTCTGTCGCGTTGAAAAAGTATCATAATTTGTTATGGTATATTTTCAATATACACAAAAAGAGTACTCTCTGTTCATAGGCCAGTAATTCGATTCAATTCAATTGAAGTCAATCAATTTATCAAACATTGAGAACAGTGAACACACAACTTTAGTCGTGTGATGAATTATAATAATTTATTGTACGCCAAGCATTTAAATGCGATTTCCATTATTCCCAACATTATATAAAAGTAAGGGTGTGTGTGTGCGTGATAAATGTGCGGCACTCGAGTGTAACACTTCTTAGTGCATTTCAAAATTGTGCGCCTAGCACACAAAAAAGCCATTACTCTTGATCTCACTTGATTACAAACGCATGTAGCCCAATTTCAGCTAACACGAACTTTACAATTTCGCCTAATTTCGTATGCAGCTGCTTAAAGCGTCTATATACTTGTATCCTTCTGTATATATTTGTTGTACATAAATATATTATGATTTGTCACTCCCTATAGTATCTGTAGGTTCCCTCATAAACTTCCAGGACTTGCCGAAATTACGTTGAAATTGATTTTGAAATTGCGTGCAAATAGCTTGAAAAAAAAAAAACGAATTAATAATATTTAACGGCAGCGACCTTAAAAGCTGTTGATAATTAATTGACAATTTATGTTGTCGAGTGTCGGTCAGTATTAACTTTATTTTTTTGTTATTGTACTGACAGCGGTTAACTGCATATTTTATGGCCTTCAACTAGTAAACAGCCTTTTTTCCCTCGTTACATACTTGTCGGGGTACGATACGATTTTCATGTAATGTGTAATTGATGGAGGCTTATATTAATTTATTTGAAAGGGGTATTTAGTTTTTGGTATTTCTGTTTTTTTTTTTATCAGACTAATCGATTTTATTAAGCTCATACTGAAGTGGACTGAGTGTATTGTTTGAATTTTAAATTTAGGTTATAAATATGGCAGAAATGCCTGTTACCTGAGGCTGCTGGCTGTCGTTTTTTCAGCTTACAAATAATATTTTGTTTTATACAGAACAAAACAAAACAAACAAACAAAAGCAGGAGGAATGTGAAAAGATACGAATGGTAAACAAAACTAGGCATACAAAAATGCAATCCACACCAGTAAAATAACAAAAGACGGAGGCCGCGGCAACTACAACAACAGCAATGACAGCATCTACTGCATGTGAGCTGTGAGTGGCGTAGCACCACTGAGACTGAGTCTGTAATTTTTATTTTCAGTCTAGTTTTGTTTTATTCGCCCCGCGGCAGTTGTGGCATGATTACATTTTTGCAAAATACTTGTAATCCCCCTGCGCTTGTTCGCGTATTGAGCTGCTGCCACGGCAACAAAAAAAAAAAAACAACAAAAACGGTAACATCCACCAAATGTTCCAGCGAAACAAGGGAAACAATAAAAATGGATTTGATCATAGTTGAAGATGAGCCGCAAAACAATACAACAATTGCCCTCTGCTCAAATCGTCGTCAGAAAAAGAAAATGAGAAATAATAATACAACAAATTTTGAAAATGTTTGTGACATATTTAGGTAGTTTGTAAAAAAAATAAATTGCCATTTTTGCGGATAACTAAAAAATTAACATCGATTTAGTTTTCTGTTTTTTGTGGGGTATTTGCCAGCCAAGCACCCCTTAAAATAGCCTTAATTTTTTATTTTTCTGCGAAAATGTTTACGTTATGTAAACGTCTGTTAAGAACCAATGATTTCATTGACATATTCTGACGGCAATTCACATTTTTTATACGTATTCATATACATTTAGTTATAATAATGTAAAATGGTTAAATACATTGTGATGATGATTGATACTTAATTTCAATTTATATGCGCCTTGTTTGGTTTATTGCCATTGTTGTAATTATTATTGTAACGAACTATTACAATGCAAATGGTCCAGAAATCAATTAGCGTAATAAACGCGTTTAAATAGTTTTTCACTTTATTATGGTCGTTATAGGGCGAGCGAGAAAGATAAAAAATGAGTGGGAGATCGAGAGATATAGAGAGAGGCAGGCCACATCTTGTGTATAAGCAGAGGCAACATTTTAATACTGCCACATTTTATTTGTTATGTGCTTGTCCACTTGCAGCCGCAGTGCGTCAGTTATGCTGACATGCACGGCTCTTGCCTTACAGCGAAATTCAATTTAAAACGTGCTTACGTGGCTGCGCAGTGCTCCTGTAGCTAACGCGGCCCTCCTCCGTCGCCCGCCCATCACCGCGACAGGATGCCACGTCTCTAGCGCCCTTTGGCTCACCCAAGCTATCCAATGGAATGGTCATTATGGCTACCAAGTTGCCCCTCTGCCCGACCGCCAGCCTGCCTGCCCCGAGGCCCAGGATTCGCACAGACAGCTCGTAGCTCTCAACTTGGTCCGTGTTTGGCAACAATTTAAGTTGCTTGGCAAAAACTTGTGCTTTTTTCTCTCTCTCTCTCTCCCCTCTCTCTCTCTCTCTCTCTCTCTCTCTCTCTTTCTCGTCTCTAATTTCAACACAGAACCAACGATAAATATTAAGTTGCTTCATAATTCTGTCTATTTGGTTGATATTAATTGTGATATAGTAGCCAGCACTTCAGTGTATACTTTTGTATTTTTCTTGATAAGGCCAAATCGTACAAATATTTATGATCAAAATTGTTACATGATTTTTATAAGCCTGCAGAATTATTTGTTAGGGATATATTTGCAGAAGGCTATGTAATTTAGTAATTTAGTTCTGGCAGTGTACATAAAAAATGTAGGCCTAAAGGGAAAATTAAAAAAAAAAATGTATTTAAATCAATTAGCTTCGGGAGCCACGCTTGAATATTTTCGAAAGACACGTCAATTAATAAGAAAAAGTTCACTGATAGGCAAACAATATGTTTGGCAAACCCCCAACGACAAAACTGACTGGAATGCCAGAACATTATTTGTGCTCATGTAGCATTGAGGCGTAACGCCCTTAAATGTGCTTATACTGTTTTTAGGGTGCTATACGAGTCCTTCGAATACATAATATAAGCAGCTGACTCTTCAGTTAAGTGAGATACATTTAATTCAGCTATGGAGGGGAGATAGGTAAGAAAACTACAGCTATGGTTAGATTAGGTTGGCTTAGTGTGTTAGTTTTTAGTGGATCGCTTCGGATTATTCTGGATATGCGGCGGAAATCTTTCCGCTGACATTCGGTAATAGTCTAAATCAACATGGCTCATGTTGCAAGAGTATTTTGAGGCACGAAAGTTCTGAACTGGCGGGTATATTACAATAACGTCTCCTTTCGAAGCATCGAAATTCAGATTAGGAAACGGTTTACTCGTGGAGATCCCTTGACTGCGTTCAGAATAATCGGCTCTAGATTCCCATTTGGTTGATCTATTCAAAAAGGACTTGTCGTAAGCGTCTTGTGTCCTTCCAGGCGGATTCATTGGCCTGTTTTCGGCACTCTGAATTCCATCGCAATAAATTATTTGACAAGTCTGATTACAATCATTCAGGTTTTCCTTTGGAACGAATCGAAGTGGACGGCCGACGAGGGCCTGGAATTCTGGGTAATGCCACCGATCAGATTGCAAGAAATTAAAAATCAATGAACTTACTGTTTACGACTTCATCCTCCAGTTTATTTTGTTGCCTACGCAAGCCACGTGGCTTAGCTCCAGTTGATGGTGCCGCGCGATTTCTCAATGGATCCGCTTTCCACACAGTAGTCCCCGCAGGGTCTGTGGACTTGGCCTTTTGGTTTTTCACAAGTAACGCTGGCCTACACGCACAGATTTTGCCCACTCGCTTGACAGACTTGGCAGCCTTGGGCTTCTCATTTGAATTGGTTCTCTTTCCATTATTCATGGATACTGTGAAAGATTCGTCCGAGCAATCGCACATGGTTTTCTTTTGCCTATCAGTGAGCGACATGTCAATGTCTGTCTCAACGCCCACATCGCAACGAGAGATGGACTTCGTGACTTTCACTGTCTCTAATTCCTCTTCGTCTGTGGAACAAGTGCAATCCTGCATTTTCTCCTCAGCATTGTAGTGTTTTCCTTCGTTTGTTTTGCCATAGGCTGTCTTTTCGCGGTTTTTTTGACAATGTATTTTTGACATTTTCTCCATTTCGTTTCTTTTGTAGTGTTCCTGATCGATCTGATTTTTCGTAACAACAGTATCTCTACTATCCAGATTATAGTATTGTGTTCTTCTTGTGTAGCTCTCCTGCTGATTGGCCTGGCATCCATGTATTCTGTGCTCTCCGCCTAAGTTGTACAGCGTTTCTCTTCTTTCAAAGCCTTCCCGATCGACCTGGTAATTATCATTGTACTTTCGATTGGCTCTTAAATTTACTTTTGAGCTCGGTGGACTGCAGATTCGTTGACTGTAATCCCGAATAATATCTTCGCGAATCCCTTGCCCATAACTGTAATCTTGCTCAGCGTATCTTTCCCTGATTGTTCCCCGACCATCGGCGTATTTCCGTTGGCGTTCCACATAGTTATGATCATTTTGCCCTCGTTTTTCCTGATCGATATATTCATCCTCACACCTACATCGTTCTATCTTCTTATGGCCTTGCCGGTTGAATCTATGTTTGTCATTATATGCAGAGGTGTATCCATCATTGCTTCGTTGGGCTTGGATTTTGTTTGGCGAGGCATCACCATTATCATTCTGTAGAGGCTGTTGACCTTGTTGAATAATTCCATACTCAGCTTGATCCTTATCACGGTAATAATCCCGATCATAACTATATCTTCCTTGATAGCTTGATGAGGGCGCGTTGATGGAATTTGATTGAGCACTTAACGGTTGGTTAGCGGAAAATTCTTTAGACTCATTTTGATATGATAAGAATGGATAAGGCTGTACATCACTATTTCTCAAATACCTTTCCGGTGGCTCTTCATCAACCGGGCGCAACCTTACATCTGGATCATGTTCCTCACTAACCAACGTTTTTTTTGGGCTCTCTCTGAAGTTATCCTCATTTCGACGCCACTTTATTTGTAAGCGCTCCAATAGCTCGTTACTCATTTGTTGAATTTTTTGCCCCCTTGAGCGCATTAAAGGACTATTTTCGGACGCTTTATTTAACCTACTTCTGTCATCAGGAGAATTAATCTCATTGGTAGCCAAACTTGGATCATCGTCTGGTGCTTGAGTGAAAGCATTTTCTGACACGACTGCTGCAGCTTCTTTCAAATCTGTCTTCGATTTTTTTTCTAAACTCCCTCTTTGTCGATTGACAGTTGGTGGTGTCTGCCGACCATTTGATAGATAGCGGGACTTGATAGTGGGCGTGTTATCTTGATCTTGATCCTCTGGATAATAACTAGAAGCTGTATTTCTCGGCAGCTGCCTTTCTAATTGTATCGGTTGTTGATATGGACTTATGTCATTGTTATTGGGAGAGCAATTAGGTATCTCTTGTACATTATCTTCAGATGGTAATCGTGGCGGAGATAAAGGATTCTGGTTAGCTCTTTGCCCTTCCTGATGGACTGGTGTCTTCCGCAATAAGTAATGAGGTTCAGTGCTATTGTAATTTTCCAGTGGCTTTTTGGCGTCGTTACCCGACTTCTTGCGAACTATCTCCCGAACATTTCCAAGATAGGGATTATATTCATATGCGTCATTCTGCCTGACTTCACTCATTCTGTTTGGTACCTTCCTGCTGCTTACATCATTATTACTGTGCCAATCCTCTGCATTGCTACGTCTTGGTTGGCATCTATATCTGCCAGTCAGTACCTTTTTCAAAGGGTGACTGCTAACTCTCTGCACAGTCGGTATTGTATTCATGTACTGAAGCTGCTGTTGATTGTCGCTGTTTAGACTATGGCTGCTGCTACGCCTACGCCTTGCAGAATAGGGTGCTCTGGTTTGATTACCAGCAGTAGCATGATAAGAATCGTTGCCGGAAGCAGCTCGCAACTCATTTGGCTGTGCCTTGAACTCAAGCGTCGGTTGCGGTAGTTTACTTTCCCGATTTATTTTTAAAATGTCCACCGTTTGAATCAATGCTGAAGGTAATTGAAAATCAAATTTTTCGTTGTGGATACTGTTCTCGCTGCTGTTCGGCGGAAAAGTATCCACAGCAAGATAGTTGATTTTGTTGTCTGTCTGTAATTGATAATATAATAATTATGTAAGAAGCTTATATTGTGTTTGAATCCCAAACCTCTATTGCCTTCACATTGACACTGTTTAACATTGGTGCTTTCAAGAACTGCAGTTCCTCAAAGTAGAAGTGCCGTGGCTCATAGTGATATCCACCCAATTGGCTTTGCTTTAAAGCCACTTGTTCCTGGGCAAAGTAATAGCGCAGCGATAATATCTGCAGCTTCAGTTGATCGACGGTGAAGCGATTGTTGAAGAAACAAGAGATGCGCAGCCAGGCGTTCTCATTTAATGCCATATTGTAATAGCCAGAAGTTTTTGGATTCCATAGGCATTCGTTGGCGCGATATAAACGAATTAGTTTTTGTATTTCATTCACATGGCTTAAGGGATTGCATGATTTTACTTTTGGGACAACCATTTTTCGCCACTTTTTACTTCGAAAACTATCCAATCTTTACCACCACTAGACCATAGCATAGTTCTTACTTAGACTATGGCATCCAGTGTATTACTTACAATTTCAAATTTACTTTATAAAATATTTCCCACAATCCAAAAACATTTTAATATTTTGCTGATATTAATGCTAATTTGGCAGGAAATTCAAATTTGTGTGTTGACTAATGCTAAAACTGATAGCGATACTCAACAAAATACACTCACTTGATGAAACATACCAAGCCGATATAAGCGATATCTCGATTAATTAATTTCACAAAACTTAGATAATTTTTCTAATATAAATGGCTAGAGCTTCATTTCTGAACATATCAAATTGGTGGTGTGTTTAATTAATAACAAATTGCTACAATTGCAGTTGGTTAACATATTTGCTATGTGAGCGATATTATATCGATGTACGGCCAAAGTCTATCGACCATTTATCTAACAAATCGATCATCTATCCAACAAATAACTACAACTCTGCTGTTGCCATTAAAACAACAACTACAACAACAACAACAATTCTGGAAAAGTATATGGGTAACCAGGGAATATTGTATTGAAATCTCTGCGGAATGTCAAATGCCCGCCGAGGACAGCATCAAAGTCATTACTTAACATTCTTTATGGTATTAAAAATGAAAAATTAAGGCATTCGATAGTCTTTTAGTACGCCAACAAATAAATATATTTCTAAATTTAAAGGCAGGAAATAACATATGAAATATAATAATAATTTATTAAATATTAAAGGTTGAATATTTATTGCGCATTATTATAATACAAATGGTAGTAAATGGTAGTATTGTAAATTACTTAATAGTGCAACAAATAAATAAGTTATTAAATTTATCAAGGATTAATGAAGAAGCCAAATCAGTTCAACAAGATATTGCCTTTTAAAATCGATTCAGTTTTGACAAACTTATGGCAATTCAATATGGGGCATCCGCAACGAATAAACTTTCAGTGCAAGAACTTTTTTGAGTATTGTAAGCGAATAATGATTAAATCGTTTGCTTATATCTTTAATTTTACATATACAATTCAGTATGCTCATCAAACATATACATTCCACTTTTTGTACTCAACTCTCAGAAACCTGCAGGGCATCACGTAGTTGATAAGTTAATAGTAAGAAACTTGTATAGTTGTTATTTAGTCTCTCATGTGGCAAAGTTTTCTACTTGGCGCACAGATGGCACAGGATGCGTCTTCTGGGTCCCTCGCATACATTTGTGTTTTGTGCCGCTCGGTGCGTGCCCTCTGTGCACCGTATCCTGTGTGTCCTGCATGTCCTGTGTGCGTGCCACTATAGGGGCCCAGCAATTGTAATTTATGACACAAAAACAAGAAACTTATGTAAATTTGGAAGGCGAAGCTGTAGCAATAGCAGCAGCAGCAACAGGACAATAACGAAAACAAACTAACTACAGCAGCCCAACCAGTCTCAGTTTAAGTTCCAGCGCCATTCGCAGTTACATTGAATGAATAGCTGGGCTGTTTTGGATCCCGTGGTATTATGCTTGCCTGCGCATTGCGTTCTGCATTCTGCGTCTATTTCTGCATGTAAAACATATACATATACACGACAATTTGCGTAATGGCATGCTGCCGAGGTCAGGCAGTTGCGGCTTAATTATATTTAATAAGCTTAAATGGTAAACGGATTTTTAGATTGGACAGCCAATTGGCATGTTCTTAAATGACGCCTATAAGGCTTTTGTTTATATATAGTTTATAATTCAAATCTAAAATTCAGTCAGCTAATTAATTGGTTTTATGTAGTACTTGGAACGGACAACAGTCAAGCGAACTCAGTTGCTGCTGCTGATTCATATGCTGCTTTCGTATGCCTGGCAATCAACATTCGAAATTTTTTGAAAATTTATAACAATACGCAAATGTGCAAAATGTGTTAGCAGCAATGGATTTCTGGGCATTAGTTTGGCTTGTTGGCTGCTTTCTGGTCACCCGCTGTTCTGGCCATTAGCTTTCACTACGTGTGCTTGTGCAATTTAGCACTTCCACTTTATTTATCTATCTCTCTCATGCCCGCTGGCTCGCTCTAGTTGTGGTTTGTGGCCAAGTTTTGTTTCCGGTGGCAAAAGTTTTCGTCCAAAGCGAAAAACCGACCATTAATCACACGGCGAGCGGAAACCCTGCTAAACACAAAACTAAATACAAACAAACCTCGAAATGCTCACACTTTCGCACATACGCACACACATGCACAATCATTCAATAGAGTTAGTATGCCCTCATATAAATATATGTATGTGCATATGAATATGTTCTGGAGCAACTTATGGCTTTATAGAACCGCAAACTTTTCAATTGCAAGTGGATAAGCAATATTCATTTGTTCCTTTAGTTATTTGCTCTTTTTCGCTGTTTCGAAAATAACAAAAGAGTATATTGGGACACAGCACGGAAATTTGAAAAAGTTCTAAACTTCAAACTCCAATTAGGTCGAAGTTAGTGTATCTATCAGTCAGTCCCTTCAATTATTCTTTTAATCTTTTGTTCATCATCCGAACACATAAAGTATATAAATATACTCGATCAGGCTTTCTAGCCGGGTTGATGTAGCTATGTTCGCCTATCTATCTGTCCGAATTTTCTAGTCTGTTAAGCGCAGAACTCCCCTAGTTTAATTGTGTCTACGTTCTTTCTTGTTTTTGTTTTTTTTTTAAATTTTTTTTTAATTTTGGTTGACTTGTCAGTTGGGTGGACAATTTTTTATGAATGTCGTTTGTTTTAAGGTCACGCCCCCTAAAAGCCTTCATCTCCGCCTTGATCTCCGACTCTAACTCCGCCTCCGACTGAGTCTGTCTCTTATTTGATTTATTTGAATTTCAATTTATTTTCTTGCACTGATTAATCATTTAGCTGGCAACGGGCAGTCCATGCGCTATTATTTTGATTTATGCGACTTTCACAAATTCGAAATTTAAATTACGCACACAGACACTGGCACATCGACTTTTGGGGTTAGCCGCCTGTGACAGTTATAGAATTGTAATTCATCTTAAATGTGGTTTCACTGGTTTTGCCATTTTAAATGAAATGCTTGAAATGCTTTGCGCTGCGGTTAACGAATTTCGGTCTTATAATTGCTTTTGCCGCTGCTTGATATTTCAGTTACAAAACTGCTCGGTAAGCCCCAAAATGTAGGCAACACTTTTCAAGTACTTTCTAGTTTCTCTTTCTATTTCTTCGCTCCCGTCTCTTTTTCTGTGTGTGTGTGTGGTGTGTGTGTGTGTGTTTTAGCTTGGCTTGCAACTTAATTGAGTTGTATGTGCCAAGGCACTCACTGGCCTGTCAATAAACCCAAGACTTGGCTCAGCCAGCACAAAATTGAGTTTATAGCTCAAATAACAAATCTGTACTCTCAACATAAAACATTTATGTATGTGTGGGTGTGTATTGTAGCTGTTTGCAAATATTGATTGGGGTATTTTGTAATGTTGTCTGGCAAATACATAAATCAGTTGAATTATGTCAAGTCCTGCTAATCGAGATTGAATATGGCCCCAAGTAAGCACACACACTCAGTACACCTATACACACACAGATCACAAACACACACACACACACTCAGTACACCTATACACACACATATATATATATATATTTTGAGCACTTATAGCCATTTGTACTTGCACACAAAATATTTATCATTTGTTTTATGAACTTGACTTGAGTTCATTGACGACAAACTTTAAATGCAACAAACACCTCATTACAAACGCTGTAACTAGCACTATGAATCTATCCGTGTGTGTGTGAGAGTGTGTGCTTGTGAGTGTTTGTGTATTTAGGCATTAGCAGATAACATAAATGTCTTAGTAACATATCCGCTTTTATTGCTTGGCTTCACTGTTTGCTTTCAGCAGACATCGACTCTACGCTTGCTTTGTCTCATTAACCATTTGAAAAGCAAACTCTTGCTAATGTGTGTGTTTCTAAGTGTGTGTGTGTTTGTGTGTCTGACACATACATTCACATGAATCAGAGCATTTTAGCTTGCCAAATCAAATGTGAAAAACAAATGAAGCGTAATTCGACTACTGTCTGCCAACATTCATTCTGTCTCTGTCTCTCTCTCTCTCTCTCTCTCTCTCTTTCTCTCTCTCTCTCTCGTTGGTTGGTCGTAGCACGAAAACTAATAATACTGCTAAATGCGTTTGTTTAACTAGCAATTTAATTAAGGTTATGCTTTTGTTTAGACCTATGTAATGTGTGTGGCATAATTTAGCTACCCAGCTCAACTGTTTGGCATTGTGGTAAATGAAAAAACATGGGCAATTCTAAAAATGCTCAATACAATACAAGACACCTTAATTGCACATTGCTGTTTGTTATAATGTGACACAGGAGGGGCCAACTGTTGTTTTTGGGTGGTCAACGATTATTGTTCATGTAGTCTAAGTGGTATTTGCTGAAATTACCAGCGTGAATATTATGTAAACTAGAAGCATAATGTATCTTTTCGTACAGTATAATTCCACCGAACAGTGCTTCCAAGCAGTTTGTGTGACATTCCGTAATCATTAATCAATAATAATTATATTTTTTGCTATATGCGCCAGACAAGCACTAATAAATAATACATTTTTATTGGCTTGACTGAGCTATCTTTCGCATTTGTTTTGGTAAGTGTATCAATTTCAAAATACAGTAGAAATTTATTCAAGGACTGTTCAAGCAAACAAGTTGAAATACCATAGTAGCATAATGTATGTGCTTAAAAATTTAAAGGCTTTTTTATAGCAGGCTTTCCCGTTTGGTCTTAAGCAGTTAAGACTTTGAGCTTCGTTGCTTATACTGTAGCATATTAAAACTGAAGAGGGAATTATTACTTATTTCTTTAATTACTACAAAAATTATATTGAGAAGAATATTGAGCAGTTAATACAACATATTTTTACAGTTGCAAAACTGCTGGCACCAACTGTAATTACACCAAGTACAAAAAATGTGGTGTGGCAAGAGCAGTTGCAATTACACAGCGTGGCACATATGGAGACAGTTAGTGATCGTACTAGTTGTTGTTTTTGCCTTTGCAGCTTTTATCGTTGTTGTTCTTGTTGCTGTTAATCTAGAAAAACCAAACAAGGACAACGACAATACCGATGTAATTACGCTTTAAGTGCTTATGGTGAAATATTTATGAAACAAATAAATAAAAAAATGTAGTGTTAACTTAATTGAAATGTCATTGAATATGTCATATGGAACAACAACAAGAATATCAACAATAGCAACAATTACTACAACTGCTGCAACATCAAAATGAAGGCAGACCGGCAATTGTTGTCCAGAGGGTCTGTGTTTGTGGCTTGTCAACCAACACTGTACTACATGGACAAGGGTCTTAGTCGCATGGTGTATGCAAAAACTTTAATTGATTGTTTGACCGGGTGGAAGGTTACCCCAGCGTGACATTTGTCATTTGCTCTCGCACTAATAATGACGTCAGCAACATGCTACAGAGAATAAAATTTATGCACAGCTCCACAATTGCTACGATGCGGGTGTGTGCAGGCTCATACATAGGTGTAAGAGGAAAAATATATATTTTCGGTATTGACAGCGCTAACGATAGCAACAGCAGAAACTACAACAGCAGCAGCAACTATAGCAACAACAAAAGCCGCAGTGGCAGCAACCAACAAGCGGCATAAAGATTAATGACCATGCGCCAATTTAGTATACACTTGCAAGGTGTACTTCATTTTTCTTACAAAATATGTAACGTATTGACGGCGACACCGCTGACTCCATATATATATATCTTTATTAATTTTTTTTGTGATGAATACCATTATCCAAAATAGCTGTCAAACAACCGGATTGGATTGTCATTTTAGTTCTCGCAAAAACAAATTTCCAATAGAATCATTGTTATTTCATACAGTTCCTACAATTAATAAATCTGATTCGATGAGAGCAGTTGGACTTAGCTCTGCAAGGGTACGTAATCTTCGACGAGCCGTATTTTGTTACTCGTTGTTGTGAACCATTATAGCCATCCTGGTTTCGAATGGTATCGTGTCATAGTCTTTTATTGGTCTCGGCGTATATTTTGGTGTTTTTGCTTTTGCCGTGCTCTGAACATGTTTTTTTTTTGTTAATGCTGCTTCTTGGCTGCTATGTTGCTCTGTTTATGTTCTTGTCTGAGAGTTTCGTAAATATTGTTGGCACTTTGTCTTAATTGCTTAAAAATTACTGACATGGAAAATGAACTTGGCAACGTTGAACGATGCGTCTATGGTAGGAGTAAGGAGTAAGCAATGAAGAGACAGAAGAATTCAGCAGTCAGCTCCTTGCAACTTGGCTGTCGTCGGCTGTTGGCTGCTTACTTGTCAACGAGTCGACTGCTCGTAACGACAAATACTTGCAAATATTATTATTGTAGTCGAATTTCCAACAACTATTTATCATGCGGGTGGCACAGGAGCTGCTTCAGTGAGAGAAAGGGCAAGAGAGTGGCTCTGGGGCAAGAACCATTTGACAAACTTAATTTATTAATGTACAGACTTGCACAAGGCACCGGGGATACTGTGGATCTGACGACGACAATGACAACAAGCAAATGGGCCTCTTGCTTAAAAGCACATTAATTTTCATTCCGTTTGCTGATAAGTAAAAGCTGGCTTTGAATTCTATTTTAAATATCAAGTGACAACTAGCAAATACTCGTAAAGTGTATACGGTCTGCGGGGGTTACAGGAACTTCCCGTAATTGTTTCATGCTGGCAACCAAAATGAGGCAGCATCTTTTAGGCTTTGAGAGCTCTCGCTTGCTCACAGACACGAACTGATACACACATAGAGACAGAATGATTTGGCATTCAGGCAGAATAGAGCTGTCATGCAGCTCATCTGCATACTTTTGAGTGGCCCATCATAATGTGAAATAAGGCGCCACTCATTTTGGCGTCCAGCTGACAGGAAAATACCCAAATACTGAGCTGGCCATTTCATTCGAATGCTACTGATTGATATGCATGGGAAATCTAAGCATCACTTGGCTTTAGTTATTGACAGGCAATTTGGGCCAGTAGCAGCCAGAAGCATTTTCAATTTCACCAAGTGACAGCCAAATCAGCGTTGGCCATCGAATGATAACAGTTCGAACAGCAGGCGCTGTGTATGTAAATAAATGCCAACCTGTAAGAGCTGAATAGATATTAAGGCAACTATTTATATATACTCAATAAGTCGCCACAGTAAGCTCCTATTCTGCTCAATTTAATAAGAGCTGAAAATTATTTATATCGACCGTTTTATAAGCCGATTTGAAAACGGTTTCAATTAAAAACGAGGATCGTATGAAGCAGCTTTACTGATTTAACATGACACCAAAAATGTAACCAATCGAAAACTGTGCAACGATCAAAACAATCTACAAATACATAATTTTCCATGTAAATGTATTAGCAAGTGCAAAACTAATAATATTTTATATGGTTGGGTTTTAATGAGCTGCAGCTAAACCTCAACATACTAAATGCGTATACGCCGCGCTTGTCAGATTTGGTGCCATAACAAACTAAAAAAGAAATATAAATTGGTTGTGTGTATAGCTGCATTATTTACTATTGAGCTGTGGCTTTGTGACTGCTCTTTGCTTTTCTGGCAAGCTGCACTAATTGAAACCACAGAATAATTGGCACCACATTGACCCGCAGCTTAGCCAATTAATGTGGGGGATTGGCCGGTTGTATTGGTCATGCTCGATACCAAATCCGTCGTTCAATAAAACATGATTAGCCAGTTAAGAGCAGAGTGCGACTCTTTGGCAATTTCAAATAATATTGGGCATACGATACGCTGCACGTTCATTGTGAACTGGGATTGGTGTTGGGACTGAAACACAAATTTTCTCCAGCCTTGGCTACCAATGCTAATTTGGGGTGTGTTAAGTGTTTAAATACGCAAAAATGTGGCTGCGGTTGTAACTGCCCTGGTGGCACATTGCATTCATGTTGCACATAAAGTATACGCGATGTGAATGCCATTGTGTCCAAATTGCCAAGAATAACTATCTTAAAAGTTTTAAAATATTTCCCTTAGAGTTATTGAGTATTACGCACTCGGTTGAGTGTAATGCTTTTACTTATTTCTTTGCTGCTACTCGGAACTGTCGTTAAGTGCAGCTGAAATTAGCAGCCATTGAGGCATCACCAAAACCCAAAACGGAAACACAACCAAAACCTTGTCGGCAGTGCGATTGCGAGTGGCATTCGAATTGCTTTTCATGGATAGCGAAATGAAATGAAATTCATTTCATTTACCGTTTGCTTGGTAGCTGTTCTTAATGCGATTGATTGATTGAAATGTTTGCTGAAAATTGATTGATTATATGCAGCCAGGCATGCTACATGCCCCATACGCTTCAATAAGTGAGAAGTTATTTTAAATTGATATAGCCCTATCATGACTAGAGGCAAGCAGAGTAAGCACAGCCCAAGGATTTGTCAATCCTAAATGGTAAAGCATATTAACGGGACATAGACACGCACACACAGCTACTTTAAAAACATGGGTGGAAGTTGGCCGCGCTTTGCTAAAGGGAAAGGGTTTAAGGACTCCTGGCTGACAATTGTAAATGACAATGCATTGGAATCGCATATAAAATGATGGAAAAGCCGGGTTTGCGGGAACATAACATGGATATTTAAGCTTTTTTATAATATCTATAAATTGTAAAAATCTTTTAAACTTGCTTTGGACAAGGGCTTATAAAATAAAAAATAAATTATAAATCAGTTTTAAGCATCTAAGTAACTAATATTATTTATATTTTTAATTAATTAATTTTCATTTATTTATATTATTTACATATTTATACATTTAAAATTTATTTTTCTCTATTTAAAAAATTTCAAAGATTTTCGTTTAAACATTTAGATATTCATTATATCAATTAAATATTTGAAACAATACAATATTAAATGAATTAAAACTGTTTCAGCCAGACATTAACTAACTCTCTTCAATTCCTAATCGATTTCTTGTGCACAAATTTATATTTTGATAGAGTCTATAAATATTTCTATAGGCCATCTCAATGTCTCGTGCGCATTTCTCAAGTGTTTTTACGTATTTTTTTGCTGTGTCTTAATGTGCGCTTCGTTTTGTAGCCAAGTGGATTTGTAAAGAGATTTGACATGCTAAAAACTTGATTGATTGATTCGCTTAGCTGACACACATGTACATAATCGCCCTTATATATTGACAGACACCAACCCTAACCCTGCCTCTCTCAAAATTGTATGCTGGCTTGTTTCACACGTCGCTTACAAGTGGATTTTGCTGCTCGTTTATCAAATGTGATAATTTCGTTCGTTTCTTTTAATTTTTTTTTGTTTATTTATTTTTTAAATTCCCTTATTGCCTACAAACAAAAGTAATTGCTTACCGATCAACGGCGATGGCAACCAGATGCAGAATGGAGGCAGTGCAGCAGAGTACATCGCACGAAGTCCAAATGTCGCATAGCTCCGGTCCCAGAATCCAGCCTTGGCTGATCTGTGTGTGCGGCAAGCAGAGATAAGATAAAAGGACATAAAGTTACGCACGAGGTCTCAGAGTGCCAGTGAAATAAACAATAAATGTTGATGGCTTATTAAAATTGATGTCACGCTGGGGAGGAGTTGAGAAGCTAGGCCATGATGGCATCTAATAACAGCGCAAACAAGGATTGCACTGACTTTGAATGCCCAACTCACAGCTTGCTGCCGCTCATGGATTTTATTTGAAATGCATTTACTCGTTGCCTAAGAAAAACGTATTTTAAAGGTAGAACATAAAACAAAGCCAAAAATTTTCAAGACAATTTAGCTTTGTTAACATTGAGCGGATGAAGTTTTGTTTCCCTTAATCTGCAAATAATCTGTTATTTTTGGCTTCCACACAAATGAAAATCATTGTTTATTTTGATGGTTAATTGGCTTTGAGATGCTCATAATTTTCTGAAGGCTGCTTAAGAATTAATTTTATAGCTTGAAATTGAATGCGGAAGTCGAAGAGAGCAAACACGAAGAGAATCTTGCTATGTATATACATATATATCCAAATATATATAAATATATATTTATATTGATTGCAGTACATTTACACAAAGTAATTGACTAGAGGATCTTGAGCTTGTCAAATATAATATACTGAGTTCACTTTTAAAGAAAAATACTCTTAGCTTTACTATCCACCAATTTGGTTTAGTCTCAATCTTGATTGTGTACTCACCTCATAGACAGCACCCAGTGGCATTACCAGACAAGCCACAAATAGATCAGCGACGGCCAGGGAAGCAACCAGATAGTTAGCCACATTCTGCAGATTACGCTCCAGTATAATAGCTGCTATCACAAAGACGTTGCCTGCAATTGTAAGTAGTTAGTTGAACGAATCTTTTAGAGAGAAATGGCAACGGCAATGACAGCTGCTCGAACTGTGGCCGCTATTGCTACTGCTCAGCGGCCTAATTGCGAAAATTGACTTGAGCGCAAAGTTTTGAATTCAATTACGTACGTTGGCAAGTCGAATTTGAGCACAGCTTCAAGGTAAAAGCAAACCGACAACGAAAACTAATACGTAACTGAAAATGAAATCGAAACCAATGCGCTGCCGAAAACACAGATAAAGTTTGAAAATTGCCAAAGTTGTGTGCCGCAAAGCCATGTGGCCAAATGGTATGGGGAATCTTATTATACTTGGCTGTTAGCTCAGGAAAACTGCTCTCTCGCTGCATTAAAACATTTGTGCAGCACCCACCAATCTAACCGAATATCACTGCACAACGGCCCCAGCCATGCCGCCTGGCACTAGTCGACTGCCTGGCCTTTCGCACTTGCTGCATTGTGTTGCACTTCAGCAAAGCCGTAGGCAAAGTTCACACAAGAGCAAAACATAAACGACATGAGCTAATCGCACTGTCGAAAAGTTTTCTACAATCCACCCAATGTCTGTCACCCTACGATATGGGCATTAAATTGACAGCAGACTGGGCAGCATTCAGAGGCGCGGCAACCTTTGATGTCAGTGAGTTTTTTCATTACATTTAATTTTTTTTTCCAATTCCCTGTCTGTCAGAACTACTTGTGGCACACTTGAAGGTGCAGAAAACAAAAGTGTACTGCTAAAAGTTGAACCAAAGCGCACAAGACATGCAATTTGCGGCATTGAATTTACCTGTCTGCCAAGACGCACTGCCCGCAGCCATACCCAAATACAGTGACACACACACACATACATACTCTTACACTCTGATATTGGGTACCTGTCAGGGCGGCGACAAAGGAATACACATGCAATTAGACACTTCAGTGTCAAAATGAAGGCAAAGGGACTAGCGGCCCCTGCCGTTGCTGTTTGCATTGCAGCTCTGCTCGGCTCAGCTCAGCTCAGATGTGCTTCTTGTTTTCATTGTGGATGTTCGTCGAGGATGCAGCAAAAAGTTTGCTACAAGATTTCAGGTAATACAATAAAAAATATTTTCTTGCCAAAGCTGACCAAATCTACAATGAATAATTCCTAGACGCAAATCGCCTAAGCAGTAGAATTGCATTTTAACTAAATCGATTTATAGACCTAATTGAGTGCTTTGGAAAATTTATGGGATTTTATAAGTGAGTGTCAGGAAATGAATTTCATTAAATATATTATGTAGCAATAACATCGAAAAAATTTGTTTTTACTATCTGTGTAATAAATAATTTAATGCGAAATAAATACAATAGCTGCATATGCTGCATCCATAAATTAATTAAAATTACTCAGATATGCATACGATTTATTATAAAATGATAATGCTTAGTTTAAAATAACTAATAAATAATAAAAAATATTAATCTAAATTTAACTAAATTTAAAAATATCAAAATAAAATTTAAATTTGTGTTCACGTTTTTAATGCATGCCACAGTTAAATTCAATCACACTGGCACAATGTTGCTTATAAAAATAATTTCTACTTCGGTGTATAATATATATTTAACAAAATTAGTTGATAAACGTGCCAATTATACCTTTAATTTATGTTTTGAAAGCGAAATCATAAAATGCTAATTTAAACATATAGCAAGCGTATAATAAATCTTATACTGCTTGCTATTTTCGAGCTTAGAACAATTCAAATCATGTTCTTGCTGTTATTTAAACGTGTTTTTTAGCAATTTATGGATCTGCCCTCTAATCACCAGCAGTGTTTTCTATTCAGGGCAGCTCTTTTTGAAGCTGGTAACAAATAGAGCAGCCATTGGCCAGCATCTTGCCTAGTTTCTCTTTTCCCATTTCCTGCAGACGAAATTAGCATTAAAGCTCATTAGCATTTCCTTTTATATGCTAAATGCTAAATGTTGCCACTCAAAACAGCATTCAAAGCCAATGCAACCATTGCGAAGTTCAAAAGTGAAGAAAACTTAAATGGAATCAAAATGAAACTGAAAACGAAAATGAAAATCAAAAGGCGAAAGCCAGTTAACGGTTGTCGTGAAACTAGGGCGCAAAGCAAAACTACGAAAATAAACACAAATTAAAAGCAAATCAAAATGAATATGAAATGAATGCAATAAAAACAACAGCAGCGAAAACAACAAAGAAATGTGAATGGCGAAAAGAAAATGGCGTTAAAAATGTAGCATACTTTTTGGGCAATGGTTTCTAATTATGCTTCTGATTCTATGTTTTGTCCCTTGATTTTTGTGTCGCGCTTTAATGAATGAAATCAAATGAAATCTACTTAAGTTAATGAAATCAATTTCAGTTGATGCTGTTGTTTATTTTTGTGTTTTTTTTATGCCGCAGACTTAAATGGTTTGCGTTTTACAATTTGGCAGTAAAAGTTTTCATGGTAATTTTTGGAAGAGTGGAAAAAAAAAATCGAAATTGCTTGTTGTTGAAGATGTGGCTTGAAACTGTGATTGATTGATTGATTGTCTGTCAATTTTAATGCGCCGTGTCCCTCTGTTCTTGCCTAGATGAATTCTGCGCCTGGCAGATTTTGTCTTGTGTTTGTTCTTTGGATTTATGGCTAAATGCGTGTAATGAATGTTGCCCAATAACAATGGCAAGTAGCATTGAGCCTTATTAATATCGAACAGTTAGAGAGTTGATGCTGGCTGCTGCCAGCTGCCTGCTTTTGTTTGAGCCATAATAACAACAATAATAATAAATAATATAAAACGGGCTCGCAGCATCATAAATATCAGTTACGCGTATTTTATTATCTGCAACCAAACCGAAATGCTGAACGAGCGCAAAATCTTTAAGCGAGCCAGGAAACACTCGCTGCTCATCAACCCGCCCTCCCGTCAGTCCCCAATAAGCTGTCATTTGGTTTGCCTTATTGAATTGTTTGCCATATTCCCCAATGAAATGGTGCGTTAGATTTGCTGGCACGCGCGTGCCTGAGACTGGCTTCCATGGAATTTAATGCCATGGTCTCCCCCCCAAAAAAAAAGCAGCGCGCAAATAATTATGTCTATGTTTAGGCTTTGGCCTTAGCATTGGTCGTGACTTCGTCTTCGACATCGACTTCAACTTGCCTCCGCCTAATGAGCTTTCCATGTATCAAGGCACATTCCGCTGCCGACTTACCAATTATGGTGATGAGTATCATGAGGCCCAGCAGCACCGAGGTGACAGCCATGCGCAGCAGCTGGGTAAAATCATCCTCGGCCACTTTGCTGGCGGTGACATTGATTGCTGTGCTGGTATTCATCAGCTGACCACTGCTGTTAACATTCACCCACTCCCCAAAAATACTCAAGGCCGTATCATTGCCCTCCAGTAGCAGCGTATCATTCAACAGCATTGCGCCCAAGCCCACAGCCACATTCGTATAGTTATTGTCTAAAACGGAGCTGGCGCTGTCGCTGGCGGCACCTCTGCTGCCATCCACATCGATCAGTTTGATTGCACCTGTGGCGAGTGTTCGATGAGCCGCCTTTGCGGTTATTCGCGCTGCTGCCGCTGCAACCGAGGCACTTGCCGCTACCGCTGCCAGCGCTGCTGTGGCCAGCGGTGAGCTTGGTGAGCTATTGCTGTTGTTGTTGTAGTTGCTGTTCTTAATGTTGCCCGCACTGCTGCCATCAATGGTGCCAACAGCAGCGACAGCGTTTATAAAGTCGCTATCGCCGCCGTCGTTATAGTAATGATTGTTATTGTTGTCGTCACCGGCAAGCTCATCATCCAGATCCAGATCATCCTCATTGTTGTCATCGTTATAGGGCCTCGGCCCAGCTATCAGATATGCCTTATCATTCATGCTATTGGCTATGTAAATGTAGTCCAGAGCATCTGTAAAATACATTTGTAGTAAAGAGCATAAGAGACACTTGTTGAAAATAAAAAAAATATTCAAATAACATTCAAATAACTAGAGTAGATATATTTTAGATAGATGAGTTTTTATTTGATACTGTTTTAAAGAGAATTGAACAAAGCAAATTTCTTTTTTATGATTGCTTAAATTGTTTTTTTTTGCATAAGTTATTATTCTTTAAATATTTGGTGGTATGCTTTAATTAATGTGGATTCTACTCAAAAAGGTTTTACAACACTATTTTATATGCTTAATAAAGTTAAAAAAAAGTTAAATGTTAGTATGGAAATATTGGAAATGTACTATTACCTATAAGAAGTTTAAATATTTTCTCTTTACATTTATTTTCATTACAAAAAGTTTTACATATTCTTCTTAATAATTAGCCACATCAACTTCATTACACGGTGTAAAGTAAAATAATTTTTTTTTAACTTCTCTTAATTTGACTTGTATGAAGTGAAATTTGCAATTAAAACTTTTTTTTAGCCCTATGAGCTGAATATGTATGAGTATTTTCTTGAAAGAGTGCATTTGGCTAAGCTTTTTGTGTTACATACCATTAAAGTTGGTCTCGCGCGCCATTTTGTTGTTGTTGTTGGTTCTGTTGTTTTATTTTTTTGGTGGGATTAAAGGTAGTTCGCTTAGTTGCAGCCGCAGCGGAAATGAGGTGAGTGAGCGTAGACGGAAACGGAAGCGCGGCTATGCTACTATGCAACTGCGCAATGACAATGACTTTGGCCGGTCGGCGAGAGGCGAGATGGAGTTATTTGGGCGTCGTCGCTGACGTCGGTACATGGTGACACACACACACACATGAACACACTAGTCGCAGACAGGAAGTATTCTCTTAATGAGCTTTTAAGTGTTTACACGGAGCGACGTTTACAGTTCCGGCATTCACTTTCTAATGGGTGCTTTGTTGTTGCTCTTTTGGTTTTTGACGGGCAGTGTTGTTGCTTTGGTGCTGATTGTTGTTGCTGCCAACTTGCAAGGCTGCCTGTTGTTATTGCTTTTATTATTCTTTATTCCTTTTAAGCTCTTCCGTTTGTGCTCATGTGTTATGGGTTGCTTATGCGCTATTTTCACAACCTTAAAGTGAGTCCCACTTCCGTTGGCGACATAACTCCTATCTGCTCTTGTTGTTGTTGTTATTGTTTTTGTCGCGTTTGTATTTTCATGCTGTTGTTGTTTGCTTTGAGAGAGGGGGCGCAATGGCCCGCATTATACCATATTCATTTGCACAGCTGCAATCAGAATTCAATTAGAAAATAAATCATGTTAGCAACTGAAACGCAAATGTTTTCCAATATTTTGGAATTGGATGCTGCGAATTAATTTCCTGTAGCCCCTATTCACACAGTTCCTGCAAATTTATATCATATATCAATTTCCTGTACATTGTGCGTAAAGTGTAAATGAATTTGAATATTAGGACAGAGCAACGAAATATTTGTATACTGCCTTTACTCGCAATCGCTTGTTAAATAATTTAACGCAATTTTTCCAATTACATGCAATCACTTTGCACGATATATAAAAATGGAAACTGGCACGCAAGTCGTTTTCGTTTCTTCGCTGAGGCTGCCAGGACCCCACATGTGTGTGGCCAACACATCTCAGTTCATATGCGTGAGTCAGTCTGTGTGTGTGTGTGTGTAAGGCGCCATTGGTAAAGGCAGTTCTCTACCAACAGCAGCAGCAACAACAACGGCTTCGAAATAAATTTAAAGCGCATAAAATACAGGAAAACACAAGAGAAAATAAAATGGCACCCAGCGCTGCGCAACGTAGTAAAATGTCATCACATGTTGGCTTAAGCATGTGAGTGTGTGTGTGCGTATGTGGCTATATCTGTGACTGTAACTGTAACTAGTGCACATTATACTTATATAGTCAGTATACATGTGTATATAGATTGCGGTACCATAAACGCGTTGCGAGAATGTTGCATACGTAATGCCAAGTGCCAAGTGCCAAGTACCGAGAGCCGTCTATCGTCTAGTTTATAGTTCCCATAAGCGGGAATTGACTGTAGCAAGAAAAGCGCTTTGTCTATTTTCACCCTGACTATTTTCTGTGCAGAGCGCTGAGTTGGACTCTATAAAAACGTATAGATTTTATGCTCCCCTCAAGATTTATGTGATCTTCATTGATACAAGCCGTGGCTTTAGAAACTTAGCTAAGGCAAATAGTAAGTGTGATACTAGTCTATTTGAGGAGCTTTCAAGTGGCAGGGAATAATTATTTTAAAATAAATTTATTGAATTTTAGTTTAGTAACAGGGACTAGATAAAATAAAGAAGAAAGGGATAGTGTCTGGTGATAGACGGTAAGCACTAGGGCAAGTTAGGAAGAGAAAGGAAGAGAGAGATAGCTAGGGAGAATGAGTAAATAAATCGGGGCAATGCGAGGCAGTAAAACACATAAGTAGGCTTTATATATAAAATAATATGATAATACTAGTACTCCCCGAAAACATTTCTAACTTGCCCTTATAATAAAAGTTAAGAGAAAAGTAGACTTTCAATAATGCATAATCATAATCATACTCCATCATACATAGTGTAGTTATAGTTCTTTATTGCGATTATATTATCACTTAAAATTGTATAAGGTTTTTAGATAAAAATCTGGCGATACAAACTTTTCCATATGCAGTTTTAGCTTAGCCTAGTTAGTATTCAACTTTTGTGCACTTCTCGCAATTAAATTTGGGTTGTCCCTACTTATGCGAAATGTATGCAGTGCTAATTATCCAGCTCAAATGCTAAGTACAGCGCAAAAAACAGTTACAAAGCAAAAACAATAACTGCAGAAACAGATGCAGATTTTCAGATTTACTGTGCATGGAGCTCATTAAAAGTTGGCATTGGTTGCAAGTAGCTGACATGCACACAACAAGTGAGCTTAGTGCTCTTTATTTTTTTTCTACTGAGCCACCTCCTTTTCACCTTGCCCTTCCTGTGCTGATTGGCAATCATACTCGCTTTTGAATAGCTTCTCTATTGTGCATATCGTCTAGTTAACAAAGTATGCATGAAACGTAGCATACTTTTCAGGGCATTCGGAGTTCGATTCCGTTGGACACGTCCAGCAAAACGCAACACACAGCAGCGTCAACCACACAGAACATAGCTTTAGCTGTTGCAAAAATGCTACAATAATTTTGCATATTTTAATATTAATAGCAAATTGCGTTGATGGAAAATTCAAGCTGAAAGTGCTAACCTTCAAACGCCGATGAAAATAACCACAACGGAAACTTAACTGTATATTGTTTGCATGCGAGCGTGTAGGTGTGTGTGAAATGTGCTGCAACTAAAGTTTTCAAGTTCAATGTCGATTAAACGCATAAGTTTATGTAAGCCATGAATGTTCAAGGCAGCACAGTGGCTCTGTATGCATGTGTGTGGTTACAAAAGGGATTGTTGAGAGGGGATGTTGTGCGTTTGAGTTTTTTTCTGTATTGGCTTAGAGGCGGGTTGGGCAGTTGCTCAACGTGCGAGGCGCGCGTTTGAAGTGCATTTCAGTGTGAAGACGACACATGTTCTTTAAATGCACACCTGTCTACGTGTCAGTTCATGTGTATGTTAGTATTTGTGTATGTGTGTGTGTGTGTGACTCCGTGGCAGTTTGTCAGCAGCCGCTGATGAGTGTACTTGTTGCGGTTACCTAGTAAGTAGAACGATACAGCAACGAGAGCCACAGGCCCAGCGCCTGCTGCATATATTATGCAAGTGCATAGCTATAAGTTCCTGTTTGTGTTGGTGATTTAGTATATGTGAGTATATCTTTTTATAGCTAGCTTATCGCATATTTATGCAACTTGGCCTTTAAGCTACGCACAAAATACATTAGCTTTATCGATTATTGTTGTCTTAAAATTTGGCTCACAAGTTTGTTGATACAACTATAATATAAAGTTGTTCCATTTAATATTTGAATAAATTTATAAGTCCAATATAACCTTTGCTTATTATTGGATATATAATTTTTAGAACATTTTTATTTAAGTATCGCCGAATTTTGGTTTTCTGCGAAGGGTATTCACATTTTTAATAGATCTCAATAATAAAATCGTAGCATTAATATGATTATCCAGATTCTAGAATATATACTTTATTTTAAATGCTTAAGTTAATTTTTTAACCATTAATTCGCTGTAGAATTCATACTTCATTTGATATCTTCACATTCAGAGTTGTTCCTTAAAATTCAATAAGAATACTTCCAGCGTTTAGTTTTTACCAATGGCTTTCTGGAGATTAGATCAATAAACTAAACTTTGAAAGCACTTCTTAATCAAACCTCGCACATATAAATATATAAAGATGTACATACATTTTGTTTGGCCTATAAAAGTGCACTTTCAAAAGCTTGCACAAATATGTTTATTGTTTGCAAATTTCAATGCCAGCTGTTTGTGCAAAAGAGATATTCAAACTAAACTAAAATAAAATAAATTGCATACATTTTTCATTTGACGGTCGATTTCATTCGCATTCACAAATACAGCCAGTGGCACGCACACTCATACATATTTATACATACATTATAAATTGCTAAAGGCAAACATGACCAGACATTTATCAGTTGTTCACGTGCATTCAAAGATACTAATGTACATATTAGTTCAGCCCTGTGTGTGGCTGCCACTCCTCCATTTTGCCGTTGGCTTACCCTCCCCTTCTCATTTCTTTAATTTTTCAAGTTTTACTTGTGCATCGAATACAAGTCTGAATGTGTGTGAGTGTGCGTGTGTGTGGGAGGGTGTGTGTTGGTGTGCATGTGTGATAGCTGTGTTCCCTTTTGCGCTGTTTCCGCTTCATTTCATGCGCCATTTTGCTCTATCTTTACACTCGAGTGTTTGGGCTTTGTTGCCTTGTCCTGGAAAGGCCTTTCATTGGCCTGACTATTTCTATTTCGAGTTGTTGTTGTTCATGCTGCGGTTGTTATTGTTGTTGGTTGCGGTTGTAGCTGAGATGTGTGTACAGCTTCAGTTTGCCAGCCCCTTGCTTTTGCGGTTGCTGGTGCTGGCATTGTTTTCTTTTTTGCCAGCTTGCAATTGCTTTTGCCAATCATTGTACTACAAATAATTTATAACCTTTTCTGCTGAGCCGGCAACTAGACAACTTTCATGCCATTCCTATACTTTTGGGCAATAAATATTACGCATACACTTAGAATAAAATAAAAAAATTATACTGCGTTTGTAATTAAGTTTAGTGTTCTTTCTTTTGAGCGTCTCATTAATATACGATTGCCTGCGGTTTCTGTGCAATTATTCAATAATAATGCGATCGACCAATTTGACCATAACAACAAATTGTGCAAACTGTAAACAAGTAGCGGATAACTCACATCCCTACTATCACTCACTTCATCTATCCATCACACCTGTCTATAAATTTCTCTGTCTCTGTTCATTCTCGTGTTAAACAATGCAAATAAATACTCGTCCATCAAACAATGTTGACACAAAAAAAAAA
The DNA here is from genome assembly GCA_037043625.1 of Drosophila melanocephala. Classification (NCBI taxonomy): domain Eukaryota; kingdom Metazoa; phylum Arthropoda; class Insecta; order Diptera; family Drosophilidae; genus Drosophila; species Drosophila melanocephala. The sequence goes on from JBAMBD010000420.1 coordinate 192,807, forward strand.
AACGATTATATGAATTTTTCAAATATTTAAATGCCAGCTTATTTTGCAATTTCAACGCGGTTTTCAAAAAAGAAAAAAATCCATGCAAAAAAATATGCAAAAGCTGCAAAAATGCTCTGATAGTTTTTGTTGTATGTAGCTTGCATAATAATGAAATAGTCGAAATGCTATCAAATTGAGAATTAGTTTCAATTGTAAACCGTTTAAATTCCTAAAAATAAATCTGTTCCATGTAAAAGTATTAAAATTTAGTTTATTAGTTATAAAGGACAGAGGTATTTGATGTTAAGGTAAAAAAAAACAACTGTTTTGAGCACGAATAAAACTTCTTAGGAGCATTCATTATAGTGATGTTTGACTTTAGTACAAAAGTGTAAGGGTACATTAAATTATAACGCGATAAGAAGGAAAATGCGCTGAAAATTCAATTAAACTTTTTACAATTCTTTACAATTTATGCGAGTAACGAACATTGTTGCTTTTTAATTACATTTCAGAATTTCGCATGCTCGACGAGACTAGAACAATATATATACATATATACATATATATATATGTATATATAAAGGAGAGGCAGTAAATTCAAGAATGTACTCGACTGGTGCTTGTTTGTTTGTATAATGCGTATGGTATGTACATGTGTGCTTTTTCTTGAATGTCATGCCACATGATAATAAATTTCCGCATGCAATATCCTGCATTTAAATAACACTTCCTCTGTGCTCGTCTAGGCCAAGGCATCCGTCGTCCATACGTCAGCGAGACATGAATGAAATGAGTTTATTTTCAAACAGCCCCCACCCAACCACTTTTTTCTTTCTTTCTCTCGCTCTCTTAGTCAACTTGCTCGATGCATTCACTCTGCGGTGTCTGTTTTGGACGGTTGTGGCTCTCTCCCTCTCTTTCTATCTCTCTCTCTCTCTCTCTATCTCTGTCGGTCAGTAAATTACGAGTCGAATGGCTGGCGAACGCAGTTTGCTTCATTACTTTGGACAGCTTTCCCCTCTACAAATGCCTGATTTGTGAGCATTTGGCACTTCATAGCAGAGTGTGCCCAAATAACAGCCATGTTTGCGTTTTGTTAGCTTCTGCAGACCGCACGCATAAGTAAAGATGTGGCGGTCTTGAGGTTGGCTCGGCCATCTTTACCACATAATACAAATTTATGAGCCGTATGTGCGCAGCTCATTTTTGGCCCAAAGTCGCACAACATTTGTGAGGCGCGTAAGTTTTATATGCCACTCACTCCTCCAAATTTATTCTTCATCTGTTTGTTGTCGTTTGCCCACGTGTTTCAGTCGCCGACAGGCTCTTACTATAGATGTAGAAAGCTGCAGGTAATGCAGTGCTGTCAATTTTTGGTAGTTGTTGCTGATGTGTTTCTCTCATGCATTATGCATGAGCAGGTGAAGGGAGTAGTTGATGTTGCTTCTGGGCCACTTTTGCAGTGCACAATCAATTAGTCACAAGGCAAATGTGAGTGCAAATACCCTGGTTCCCTAACCAACCCTCTACCTGATGATACCTGCAATTAAAGCTGCTGCTAAAGTTAAATACGATAAAATGCATACATTGTTCACAGTCATGAAAGGCTGATTTCATGCTCTTGCGCACAATTTAGCTACAATGCGACTCAGTCAAATGATGTCAGTCTGTGTGTGTCTGTCTCTCCGTCAATCTGTCTGGGCAATGTGTGCGACGTGATTTCTTTCTCATGCAAATAAACGTGAGCGACAAACACGTGGCGACAGCTTGATAGTCAGCAAGGATGATGGGTCTAATGGAAGAAGGACGGAGCCAAATGCTGCCGCTAGGCAGTCGATCGATGCGAATACAATTTTGAGGCTGCCTTTCAAAATTTCTAAGCAACCTGCATTTGGCGTTTAACCTGTTAAATGCGACGCAGAGACGAGAAAATTGTTGTGCAAAATGTTACGTAATGACGTGACTAAATTTATATTTGAAAATTCTCAGAAAGAGAACAACTTGAGTTGGTGTGAGATATGTCTTTTATATTTGATGTGCGGTTATTTTATGATGATATTTAAGCTGTCGTATAATGACTGAGCTCTGAAATCTGTGGCAGTTTCTATATAATTATCGTTTACTTAAATTTGAAAGAAAATTAAAATTAAAATAAATATGTTGAAATATATATAAATATATACACACGATCTATTTTCTAAAAGTGCTCAAATTGTTGTTACAAAACCAATTTGCTTAAATGCCCTTACTATTAAAAATAAGTTGGTTATAATTCATAAAAAATGTTGTCCTGTCGAGCATCCTAAGTAATGGGTTATTCAGTAGTATCTACAGCAACTTTCATGCTCTTCTTGTCCAGTTAAACAAGCTGATGGACTTTTTGCACTTGTGATGGAGCTTGAAATCCTGCTGGCAGTGTTCGTGTGCGGTTGTCGCTTTGATTAAATATTTATTAAAACTTAACTTTGTGCACGCATTGACAAAAACAACAACAACAACGGCGACGACAACAATGAACAACAACAGTGTCCAGCAACCAGTATCAGCTACTTTGCATAATTGCAAAAATAATCGGGCCGAAAAGCGTCGCCAGGGCTTAAATGAAGTTGTTAATATTAATGAGGAAATTTTTCAGCATGACGCAGGCAGCCGTCGTAATGTTTGGTTTTAATATTGTTATTAATCAGCTTTTAATGTATTTAATTAAGTTTTGCCCTACGCCAAATATGTTGAAAATTTAATCAACATGCTGTGCCCCCATCCAACTCGATCTCTCCATCAACTCGATTGGCCAACAAATAAGCATGATGGCGTATAGCAAGCTAACAGATTAAGCAGCCCCGCGTTTTCCACCCTGAGGGCTTGTTACTGCCTCGTCGAGTGAATATTATTACCATGGAATCAAACTTTTATGGACATTAAAAAAAAAAATAAAAAAAAACAAACAACAAGTAGCAGTGCTCTAGTTGCGAGATCTTCCTTGACTTTGAAATACCCATTACTTGAATCTAGAAGTGGTAGAAAAATATTAGCAATATATCCCAGATATATACAAAATGTGTTAAAATAGCGAAGTTCACATATTCATATTTATATGTGTTTTTCTCAGGAGAATTTATCTTTCAATAAGTGTTTTTTCTGCTTTTTGTTTACACTTGAACAATTTTATTAAATCCATTTAAGGTATTTTTAGTGTACCTAGGGTATGAAAAGTTTTTACAACAACCATAAAGTTGTGTGAAGAAAAATATACTTTTTTGCGTTCTAATTTTTCAATTTTCTATTGAAGATTACTATATGCGCAAGTTGCTGAGCGAGTGGCAGTGGGACTGAGGTCCCCTTGCGGTACTTGTTTGCCACTAACATATTAGGGTGCCAGCCACATAGCAGCTGTACAATGTTCGATCATGTCCAGCACTTGTCATCGCGAGTGTCCGCTCATTTGTCTGTCTGCTTCTGCAAATTTGCACTTTATTTACGCCAGCTGCCACTGCCCTTTGCTTCTGAGCTACGCATTCAATTTTTCATATTTATCCGTCTGTCTGGCGCTTTTGTAATGGCCGCCGGGCAGCGACTTAAATGGTTGCCTTCTCCAAGTCGTATTCAGCGCAAGTTTTCACACAGCCTCCACATCCGGTTGGCGTTTATCTTTTGATTTGTGTTTGGCTTCGTTACTCGTGCTGTATGTGTTGGTCTCTCAGATTTTTGCTCAAGTGTTTACAAGTGATTTGCTGTGTTGCTTGTTATGCTTTTGAGAAATGGAATTTTTTTTAAGCCTCTTCATTCTTTTTTCTTATCCGGTGTGTTTTTTTTTTCATTTTTTTTTTGGCAAAAGTTTCAGAGACAGGAAAACCCAAATGACTGGAGTGTATTGCGCTTCCGGCTGTTTTGCAGCTTGTTAGCTTTGAACGTACCAATTGAAATCTGACTCGGTCCGAGATCCAAAATGCCAACAGCTACAAAATTTAGTTACTTTCATTTGCATGCGATGCCAATTGAAATTTCAGTAGAACGGAAACTGTTAAATCGTATCGCGTATCAATTCACAATATTCAGGTAGCATTATTCTTTTTATATAGCGACGGGTAAGCATCGCTTATGCCCCTCCCCAGACCCCCAAAATTGCACGTATTTATGTTCTTTGGTCTGGGCAATCTGCCAATCTGTCGAGCCAATGCCAAGTGCACAATTCGTATCTGAAAATCGATGAGCCGATGTCGACATCTACGTTGCTGAGGGCGGCAAAAATTAAAACCAGCCCACGCTGTTTCGAGCTAACTGGGCTCAATCTGCGTCAAATTGTGTCGCCCATGTCGCTTAGTGTCTGTTTCCCTATTTTATTTTCGCTTTATTGCTTAACGTGCGCACTCGAAGACACTGGCAGTCGGCGCTGGCGCCTGCTCCTCGTAAAATCTCAAAAACTTGCAGCTTGTGACATTAGTTGTTGCAATTCGATTCACTCCACTCTGATTCATCCCCGAAATTGTTTAGCCTAGTCGCCCAGTCACCCCTTTCGGCTGACAAGCATAACTGCACCATCGTTTTACGGTCGCTTGCTATTAAATGGATTTGACTACCGCTTTGGCCTTGCAATTTTCAACTGTTGTGGGCCTCTCTAGCAAACGGTGATTGGGGTATATTAAATCAAATTCGAAAACATCTTTTCGCGCATTAATTTAAATATATTAAATGCTCAAATAAAATATACTCAATTCAAGCCATTATATATTTCAGATAGTTGAGTCCTAGCAATATATTATTTTGACAAATTTTATTGGCTTTTAAAACATTATTTTGTTATGAACGCGATTAAAATGACTTGGATATTTTTATCAAGTCTCATAATAAGATGATCAAGTCTTAACTGCTTAAGTGCTTTAATAGAAAAAATGGAATACATTTTAAATTAAGGGTTATTGAATAAATTAAATAAAATAAATAATACTAAATAAAAATAATATAATAATAATAAATAATAATAATAATAATAATAATAATAATAAATATATAAAGTTACTTATTCATATGTAAAGCTACGTTTTTTCTTTCGATATATGCTTAATTTAAATTTTAAACTGAAATTCAAAAGCTTACATCATTTAAGTTAGAATATAATATAACGTAGTACGAATGCACTAGCTGCTTAAAGGGTAATTGCTTAGTCATTTACTTTTCGTTGTGCATTTCTATTTGTTTGTTATCGACTGTGCCAACTGCCGCTTTTAGCAACACTTAAAGTTTATGAACAGCTGCGCTGTCATTGTCCTCTTTGCCATTGCCATTGCCAGTGAAAGAGCCTTGTGAGTTTAAAGAGAGGCCGTTTTGTGAGTGTGGAATGGCGTGTGAAATGCAGTCGGCATATGCAATTCAATCGCCACACATGTGTAGCTACTATCTGTGCCAGTGTTGCCAAGTTCAAGGGAAAGCCATATTCACAGACACACACAAAGCACTCGTATTACTAGCTAACAGTCTGAACGTGTGAATGGATAAACATTCACTGGCACACGGGCTGTTTCAACAGCTCGTCAATGTACGCGATAAATTCAACTTTATTATATTATAAACAGCCCTCGCTTATATTGTATTCACATATATATATTTTTGTACGAATGTGCAGCGCATACACAAACAACGGAGTGAAGCCATAACAAATGAAAAGCAAACTTGTGGCTTGACATTGATGAATGTACGATGAGATTTATGCTACGTTCCATGGTGTGATATATACATAAAACTATAAGCGTGTTGTAGTTGTATATATTTGTATGTATACATATTGTATATATATATATATGAATACATACAAATATATCTTCACTGTGTCTATAAACTGCCACTCATTCGCTCACACACACACACAAAAACAAACACATACACACAAAACGCTTGCGCCCAAAGGGCTCACTGTCTGGCTGAAATAAATGTTAAGTATACGCATAATAGGCGCCACACTACACTATTGTGTACGCTACGCTCTGTTTGCCCGTTCTTCTTCCTGTGTGTGTGTACATGTGTGTGTTTTGCTCATTTACGCACTTTAAGTCGCTGGCTTAGCACACGTGTTTGCCGAGCTGCGCTGCAGTGTTGTTTACCTGCCCGTCAGCGCCACTGGGGGAAAAAAATAAAGCCAAGCAAAACAAAAAGTAGATCAGACACAACACTCATACGCCACCGTGTTGGCCCAACAGGCTTGTCATTTTTATATCTATCTCGCTCCGCACATTATGCCTTAAAGGGGCATCATCGGCTAGTTAACATGATTGTGGGCAATAACTAGGGATATTGTAAATACATATGTGAATTTAGCTGCTAATTAAATTTATCTGCCTTTTATTGGGAACAAGTTAAGCTGAGTGCTAAACATGGCATAAATATGTTCTTTATGTTGTTTAGGATTAGCTGGTGTTAGAAATGAAGTTTTTTTTCCTTAATAGTATTAACGATGAGCAAAAATTAAGTTAGTCGCTAGTCAGTAGATACTTATATTTTCTTAAACGTTTTATTTTCTCCCTAAATTTGGACTTGCCAGCGAGCTCTCTTTAATATTTAAACTTTTAAATTGTATTATTTATATGCATTTAATTCCTTCCTTGTCAATCATCAATGCTGATTGACTTGGTCAACGTATATATTTTAATATAATAACTAACTAACAAGAAAAAGTGAGCAGATTATCTGTATAGTGAACACAAGAGACTACGGATTCTCTCATCAGCACAATTTGTTGCAAGCAATTTTTTATATGCTCAAATTAGCAAGTTGCTTAAGTTCCGAATAACCGGCAATGGAATCCTTGAGTTGAGAGATAGTACGATAACTACACAATACACTTTTAAGCCATATTTAAATAACTACACGCATATAGATAATGACAATAGACAATGTAATCGAAATCATCTTAAAGAGACAGTGCCAACAAAAATCATATTATTGATATTGTCGTATTTAGTTTCTTTTTATTTTCTTCAGATTTTATAAGTGAGTTCTACACCTATTTTTTTTGTTTTATTATCTGAAAAAGTACTTTCAACGTCTTTCTCAGCAATTTCTGCTCCATTAAGGGTATGTGTGATGTCGACTAGTTGAATAGTGTATGTAAACCGAGTTAAAAGTCGCATTCCTTTTTTAATTGTTTGTTTATTTTCCACGGTAGAAGCAATGAGAAAGGCGGTGTTGGCAGTTGTCTTCTTGGCTTTTTGCCATTTGGCAAACATTGGCATTGCTGATGGTTAGTGAGAATTTGTTTCTAATTTTTAATGCCCAATTGTTGCACTTGAGTGCTTTAAGCGATAGTTTAATCATATTATTTTGGCCTCTCGTACTCAGACTGTAACTTTACTTTCAAAATATAAATTTCAAATGTCAGATTCTTGGCTCTGATTTCTGAGCTTGGGCATTATTGTGTGCAAATAATAATCGTTTTGAGCTTTAAATTTTTCAAATAGTTACTCAATTTTAGCCGTTTATTGCTGCATTGAATTAATTGTGTAAAAGGCAGAGAAAAATACTGCCTTCCGAAGCAATTAATGTTGTTTGAGTAATTATGTGCATTACCTCAGCACAAGTACTATGAAAAAATTAATTAAAATGTAATTAAAGTGGCAGCTACACTCTCTTACTCCCCCACCTCATTTTCTCTCTTCACTTCACTCTCTTCACCTCACTTCAACATATTTCTTTTAATGGTTATTTTATGAAATGGCAACGAGCGACATTACGCGCCAAGTGCCACTTGACGTGTATAAAGCCAACCACATGCCATACTACACTAGTGTAATTGCGGTATGCACATATGTGTGTGTGTGTGTGTTCCGTTTTCTTTATTTTTATTGTAAATTGCAACACATATTTGCATTAAATGCGCTGTTTCTCGTTAAGTCGCTATAAGTCTCTTATTTGGCCAGGGTGCACTTTGTTTAATTGATTATGCTCGGTCAGAGCAAAAAAGTCAGTTGCGTAAATTCTGCAATTGAAGTAGCTAAACTCTGCCTGCATACAGTTAGTCGCCAATGGCGCTGATATAATAACTAACAGAGCATCATGCGTTGTCTTTTTTGCCAAATACACAGTCAAAACCAGATTTTCAAATTTAATTTTATAAGTGAATATTGGTTTTAAAAACGTTTACTAAAAGCATATTCAAGATTTTTTGTGCACCGGCACCTAGCATTTCTTTTTAGGTATCATGAATTCAATTTGTATTTAAAATATATGTTTATCCCTTTTTTAATGCAAAAAACATTTCGGATTTTAAGAACGCACGTGATGCTTGTTTTCTCGTCCCAGTGTAAATATCCAGTTACATTTGAGCAAAAGACATTCGAATTGCGACCCTACCAGACAGCTATATATGTGCGGGTGCTTGTGGTGTTTGTATTGTGTTTAGATGAGTGTGGGTCCTGTTGTGTGTGTGTGTGTGTTTTGGCTTGCCTTTGGCATTGTGTTGCCTTTTGTGCTATTATTAAAATGAGGCTGCTTTATTTTCTTGCGCCACTTTTATTTTTATACTTATGCAAACATGTCTTATGTCTTCATATACTTATAAGTATGCTTGCATACATATATATGTATTTATACATATTCATGTACATATATTTGCATGTGCTGTCTTTTTTTGTCTTAAAGTATTCGCTCTAGGGAAATTTTCGGCGTGCTGTGTTTGATTATGAGTTGCGTTTTTTTTTTGTTATGGATTATGCGACCATTGGGAGCAACTTCTTCCTTATTTTTTGCATATCCTTCTTTTTGTTGAGCATTTCTTTTGGCTTTTGCAATGAAGCCGTTCAAATTTACAGTATAGCTTTAAGTCAAAGCCAGCAAAAAAGTATAAATATAATTAAAAACATTTTTAACATACTTGGCATGCTGCAAATATTTAAACACTAGGCAACTCGACAAACGATGTGGGGCGACATTTTAGTATTTCGACATTGTGGAATTTCTTTTGCACCATATGACATGCAGGTGTGTGTGAGTATGTATTTGTCTGTTGTTTTTGTTGTGTCAGTCCCCATGGGCCATAAAACGCAATAATAAGGCACATGAAGCATATTTTACACATGTCTTTGTCGCATTTATCACAATCTGCCAACGGGCTGCCGAATGTTTCCCTTTACCCATACTCCTCATACACTCTTGCCGACCTAGGAAATACTTAAGCAAACACGTCGCATTCGAGCAATTTTTATTGCATTTTTTTGTACGCGAACATTTTTTGCCAATTGTTTGCAAAAGTGCTTGCCACGCAGCCGTTGCCTCCTTGTTGTTGCTGCTGCTTGACATTTTTCCACCCGCCTGTTCTCTCTAAATGTGGCGAAGTTTTTAATAACTTGGCCTTTTTCATGCACAGGTGAATAATAAACATGTTGACAGCCATAATGTGCTTAGAGGAGCGTTAGGCGGGGAGTAGGAGTTGTTCTCAGGCACACATGTTGTCGAGTGGAGTGCCTCAAGGTGTGGCTCCCACCGCCTCATGGAGACAGGAGCCAGGAGAAAGAAAGAGCCATGTCAACACTCAAGTGGCAGCTGGTGCATATCTAAAGGTTATTATTGACATTATTGAGTTCATGATCAGAATGCTCAGTCTAATTAACAACAATTGATTGAAATCGACATTGTTAGCAATAATTGTATGGTTATTAATATTTAGAGCTTTGTGGTAGGGATAATTGGCAATCAAGATGGATGCATTTTACTTCTAAGTAAAAGCACAAAATTGTGTTTAATGAATTGAGACGAAATTACCTTTGGGTATTTGTTATAGATTAGGTTAGGACAGATTGTCGTTGGCCACTAAAGTCAACTCACTTAGACCACAATTGGCCCTTTTCCTACCGTGTTCGGATTCTTATCGGTTTTCCTGACACTGGGTGGAAACGACGAGATCAACCGAATGCATTAATAAATTTCGCAATTTTGTTGGTTTCAGACTGGCTAACTGAAATAAGTCGTATAGAAATGGGCTAATCTCTTTTTCTTGCTGATTGTCGGGAGGCAGCAGTAGAAATGTTCTGGTAATTTTTCGTGCTCCTTCCATTTGCAAACTATGCAGAAGTTATTGTGGGGGACTTTGAGTGCACTTTATAAATATCTCTTTTTGAAATATTTTTGAAGTGGTCATACAAATGTTTAAACACATAGGCGTGAAAATATTCGCTATTTATTCTGATTGATAATGAGAAACAGTAATTCAAAGCGTACATTTTTCAAACTGTTATTTACCAAAGTCCATAATTAAAACTATTTAGTATACTTTGTGGCTGAAATCGGAAATACATAAATTATTCATTAAATAAATCATATGCACTCTTAAAATGTTAGGTTTATAGTAAACAAAACGGAAAATAAAACATACAATAAAATGTTAAATATATTCTAGTATAGCTTTCATAGCTTATGCAAATAGTTTTTCTGTAGCTAATGGCAAAGTTAAACTGTTTTACAAATCAGTTATTATTAAGAGTTTAAACAATGAGTAACTAACCCAATTTTCCATACAGCCGCACGACCTTACATTTTGGTTCTTGTTCCGAAGAGAATCAATGAATTTAAAATTCAATTGTCCTGTATTGCTCATACGCAGCGTGTAACAACCTTGCAATTGCAAAGCTTGAGCAGTCCACTAAAACGGAATTGCAGCGCTCATAGGCAGCCTGAAAATGGGAAATTGGTGCGCTACACACATATCTGTATCTAAATGTCAGTGGGTATGTATGGGTGTGGCTGTGTGTGCTGCTAGCTTTGTGCTCAATGGCGAACATGGCCTCAGATTGATTAGTTGTGCTTCAGCTGTATGTACCCTGAGGCCTGTGCATGTGTCTCTGTGTTCGTCTGTGAGTGTATATGGGTGTGTGTGTGATCAAAAAAAGTGTAAGCGGTATAGCGAAAAGCACTTTGAACGCGTAAAGCAATTAACACGCAATTACCATTTCCACTTTTGCCATGTCACTGTGTGTTGACATTTCACACGATTCATTCGCCAATTTAACTTACTAGTGTGCGTGCGTGTGTGTGTGTATGCATCTGTGTGTAATTGACAATGCTGCATGTGAACACATTGCGGCTAAAAGAAACGCGAACAGGCTGGACAGTGTGAATGTAGCGATATATCAAACGAAACAGATAATAAATGACAGCACGGCCAACAGCAACATTAAATAGAAAGAGAGGGAGAAAGGTGTTAGAGAGAGATAGAGCCAGACAGCGACACCATTTGATGTCCTTTACTGTAACACTGTTGCTCAGTTTGAAGGCGGTTCTGGTATTGTGTTTCTTGTTATTTTTGTTGTTGTTGGAAGGTCATCAAATGTCGCTTTGATTGTTTTTCTTGTCGCATTTTGTTTGTTGACATTAGATGATCACATGGCGTTTTGCCCAAGCCAAATCACTCAAATTGTCACTTGCTTAATAATTAACATTAATGCGTGCCAGAAGTAACAACAACAAAAATTTGACTAACAACAGCACAAGGCAAACATAAAACAAATAAGTAAGACAGACTGGCAGATACTGTGTAGTTAGCCCTAACATACAGTCAGTTATATTCAAATTCACTCAACGCGAAGCTGCGCCTATTTGTAGAATCTATATAAAAAGCGTGGTTCACAAGGATATCACTCAAATGTGTTTGCTCAAGATATATTTATCAATCTACAAGTTAACTATATTTGATATCTGAAATTTAACAGGGATTTCAAAGCTGATATCTTTAACCTGTTATTTACATTTACACAAATTGATGATACCCTTGTTACTCAGCCAATAAGATATAGGGTACAACAAAAGACAAGACGCATTTGGCACTTGGCAGCTGATGTGCGTTATTCTGTGTGTGAGAGAGAGAGGGTATGTGCATAGCATCATTATCAACATGTTTGCTCTTTAATTAATTTGTTTACTTGCCATCCCAAATCGACGCATAATTAACTGAAATGTTTTACCCAGCGCAATTAAAAGCAAACGAGCTTTGCAAAACTTTTGCCTCCATGCAAACAACTGCTGCAGCAGTAGAAGTATGTGTATCTGAAGCTGTCGTGGCAGTAAAAGGAACAACAGCAGTTGCCAGCCTGTTTGACACTGCCATTGAATTTAAAAGTTTACCTGGCCAATGTAGCCCCCGATTCGAGCAGTGGCATTCAAATGCAATAAATTGCGATTTGGTCTCATTTTCGCTTTTTCGTATTTTTTCCTTTTGGCTGCTTTTATCAGCCGTACTTCTGGCAGGCCATAAAAATTCATAAAGTTCCATCCATAAAATATACACATAAAGCACGAAACAAAAATATGAGAAAATGTGAAAATATGATGCTATAAAAATTATTGTTTGCTTATTTGTTTTATGTTCTAAGTCAAGTAGCAATGAACGCAAATACTGAAATAGTATTCTTGATAGTTATGTGCTTTAGTTAGAAAATAGTTTCGTGTATTGTCATAACAAATTTCTAAATAGATACTTTAAGGCTTATTTTGTTTTACTTTGTATACTTATGTTTTGTTATTGTAATGAAATTTTTGGAAACCACTTTTAAGTCTAATTTTACTTATCTAAATTTCTAATATCATATTTAAGTTTTACAGTCACAACTAACCACATTCAGTTAAGTCTAATTTTTTGTTTATATCTTTTATAACTAAATGTCAACCATTGAAACGTTTTGTAATGTTTGTTCTCTTAACTATGTGTGTGAGTTGGGGAAACTTAAATTTGGTACATGTAGATACATATAATTATATACTTGTGTGTATATATGTACATTATGTATGTATGTGTGTGCTTTGATGTCTGAGGATAAGCTAAAATTTACGAGTGCCGTCTTGGCAAAACAAACACGTTTTTATAAAAAGTCTGCGTTTGATGGCACTTCACAGATGTGGATCAAGTTCAAGGTCATCGTGAGTGCTCGAGAATTTTTCCAAATTAACCACAAGCAAAAAAAGAAAAAGAAATCAATGAAAAAAAGTAGTATGATAAACTAAATCATTTTCTGCATTTTTGAAATGCCGGGAACGTTTTCACTATGCTTGACTCATTTTTCTTGGCCAACAATGGGAAGCCCTGTGATTGCTCATAGGATTTATTTGTTGTGCTTCCTACGAAATGTAGTTTTCGGATTTATTAGCTGTGGGTCATCTCGAAAAGTAGCTTTAAATTATATTTTAACAATAGCTTTAATTAGCATTAAAAACTTGTAGCTTAAACGAAATTTTACAAGTAGAAATTTATACTTGGGTATATTTCTTAAATGTGCTTTGGACTCTTCTCACTTTTTTCTTTAGAAATCTTGCTGTAAATTAGTAATGCATGCTTAAAATCCAATGTAGCATTGATAATTGCTTTATTAAAATATTTGTTTATTTTTATCTTACACAGCTATTTTAATTTTGCAATTACATATCGGCAGAAATCTTATGAAAAATTGTATATTTGAAAGTAAATCAGTCAACTTCACTTTTTAAGCAACAGTTTTTGGTATGCTTTTATAGCACTCTTATTTTTATAACCATTTTTTTCTACTTGAAAGCACATCTCGTAAATTTGTCAGCAAAACGACGATGCTAAGCTTTAACGCACAAATTGATGATGAAAAATGCAGCGCACACAAGGAGACGCCATGACCTGCATGTGTGCAGTTGCAGGATTGGCCAGCCCATGCCACCCACAAGCAGCGTCATCATCAACGGCATGCGACAAGCAACGACAAGTTGCTCTAGTTACCGTTATTGCTATTGAACAGTGTCAACGTAAAGCGTGTGCGTGTGTGTAAACGATGGAATTGATACAAGTAATTGGCCATGGCTACAATTAGGGGTTTTGTAATGCAGCAACATGTTTTCGGTCATTGCAATTGTGCAATTAAGCAGATCAATTACATTAAATTACTTACAACTATAGTCACCATATATACACTAAGATATTTGTATATATATATATATATATAGGAATGTAAGTATGTATATATATATATATGTATATATATGTTCGCATCTGCTCGCAGTATGCGTGAATCAGTTCCAGCCTCGACTTAAAGTTGTTCACGTAGGTAACGGATTTTAAATTATGCATGAGATGAAACAAAAACTATGAAATGCGCACATCCCAAAATCGAAATGGAAATTGAGGCTACGTTGCTGGCCAACTTCTAAATCGCCGCAGATCCGACGGATTCACGTTTGCAGTGCTTTACTTGACGTGTTTTATTTTGCTCTTTTGTTTATTTTTTAGATACTCTTGCTTTGAGTAAATTATGCAATTTGCATTAACAAAAGAAGTAATTTACGATTTTTTTGTTAAGTATTTATTTATTTTACTCAACTTTGCGTATCACAAGCTATCAAATATATAATAATAATAACATCAATATGTTTTTATTAAAGACAAAATAAAAGCAGTAAATTTATTTTAAAAATAATTTTTTCTCTGACAAAAGAACAGCTCTTAATTCCAGCTGCAATGGTTGCCCTTTCTTGTGTTTTATGTATTTTTTTTCTCAAATCTTGAACACAAAACGCAGGAATTTATTTTGTCATTTGCTTCGTGGTCGCTGCTGCTGATTTAGATGTTGCTGATGCTGATGTTGCCGGTGTGGCACAATAACTTTGCCATGAAGTTGAGCATGAACAACTGAGAATGGAATATTAAAGTTCCAAGCGGCAGTCACTCAAATGCAAGCTTTAGCGTTTATCGCAGCTCAAATGCATAAATAAATGTGAATTTATAACTTTTTTGTGGTTTGGAAAGTTTTGGGTTAAGAGGAAATTGATTTGCTAACGAATTTTCAAATTCGCAAACATTTTATAACAAACAGTTCTTCTAGGGAATATAAACTTCGATCTAGTCGAATTTTGTTTTGTTTCAATGTCTGTGAGTAAGTGTGTGTGTGTGTGTGTTGAGTGTGCGGTTTTACTGTAATATTACACAAAATTAGAAAATTGAATATGTCAGTTGTTGTGGTGGGCTCTTATCCTGGTGACTGGAAGGCAAGTCAAGGTAATACCGAATGAGACATTAAGGATGGGCGTTGTGAATTGGAAAATTTAATTTGCAATGACCAAGAACGTTTCAATATAATAACAAAAATAAAGGCAAGATAAAAAAAAAACAAAAAAAAAATGAAATCTGAAGGAAAATGAGAGTAAAATCAGCACACAAATCTGCACAAAATAAGGTTACATTGTCGTCTCGGTCTGCGTTTTTCTTGAGTAGCTTTTTTTCTTATTTTTTTTTTTTTGTATTAGCGTTTTCCATTGTGTTTTCCATTTGGTTTCTCGACTTGGCTTAAATTCTCATCTTCTTCGTTTTAGTCGATGTGTTGTCACCATCTGCTTTTGTTCATTGGTATTTGCTGGCACTAGCTTCAAATTTTCGTTCTCATTTTGGCCAATTTTTTCATAGCTCGCTGTTTTCTTTTTACCGCTAATATTGTTGTTGTTGTGCTAAACCAAATTTCAATTATTTTGTTTGTTGCCATTTTCATTTCGTTTCGCTTTCATAGTAGCCTGACAACGTATAACAAAGCGCAAAGCGAAAACTTGAAAAAGAAAAACCAACGAAAAAATACAAATAGACAAAAAAAAAGAAAGAAAAAGATGTGGAAAATGGAAAATTGCTTATAATACATACACACAAAAACCAACACAGTCTCACAATGTGGAACGGCCATTGTCCGCAGCGCGGTACTGTAACTTACGGAACCCTTTCGTGACACCCCTTCCTGTACACTCTCTCTGCCAGCTGCTTGCTGACTGCTGTCCACATTTTGTGGCTTTGTTTCGCGCTGTTTTGTGTCTGCTACTCTTTAAACGACATTAAACTGTTCTAGTGGCATAATGAACTACTGGCAAAAGCAAAAGCAACAGCAGCAACAGCAAAATGAGCACCAGGAGCAGCTGTTCCATCGATGCGTGCAGCCGGTGCTTTGATGTGTGCCTCCTGCCTGCGTGGCCCTGTGTCCTGTGTGACCAGGACCTGCTCCTGCCTGCTGTCAAATGCAGCGGTCTGAGCCTGGCCTGCTGTCTTTTGTGTACATTACACTGGCTGTTCGTTTCACTTATTTTTTCTTTTTTTGTTTGTTAGCTTGCTTGCTCGTGTTTTAGTTTTCATTTAATTTTTGCCCCCTGTTGCACGCCCCGCTGTTCGCCTCTTCTCACATGACAACGTTGACGACGTCCGCACAGACGTAAAGTGCTCCATCATTTTACCCTTCAGGCCGTATTGCATGGCGCTTAAAATTCCGAGCACTCGTTGTGCCAAAAAGCAACTGACAATTTCTTTGCGCCGAATTGTTTTGAAATTGAAACTTGATTATCTCCTAACAGATATCGAACAGGGACTCAGGGCCAAATGGCACGCTGGCCTATCAATGCAAGCTCCGCCCACGCCTCTTCTCCAGCACTGACCCTACTTCCAGTTGACATAGTCTGCTGGTCAGTATTCATGTTCTGTGTAAGTGTGTGTGTTGTTGTGGGTGTGTGTGCGTTTTATTTTATCGCTCGACTGCATTGTAAATATTTTTCTTAGTCGCGCTTTGCCAGCTGGCGGGCCAAATGACAGGCGAAAATATAAATAGGGCAAACGCTTTGAAAACTAAGCTACAACACAGGCAAGTGTGTCTGTGTGTGTGTGTGTGTGTGTGTATTTGCTTGTCTGTGCATTGGTGATGAGATTATGGACAAAACGTGATAGCCATGGAAATCCCTGTGTCATATATTAGAGGGAATTGCAAGCGATACTAAATAACATTTATGGGGTCAGATACAGCTTTAAAACAGTTAGACTAAACAAAACTTTATATACTAGAATGGATAATAAGAATAGATATAGTCAACACAAATGCATCGTTTAGTGAGGCACTTCCATTCATGACATGGGAATGAGCTTCGAAGTAATATAGAAAGGAATCTTATATATTTGACAACAATCACTAATCAAACTTGTAATCTGAATAGATATAATTATAAATTAATCATTATTCAGTATTCCATTTTGTAGAAATTAGATTTATATTATTTGGTAGCTGATTATACGCGAAATCTATTAAACGTGGGTAAAAAGCTTATAATGAAGTTGTGCAACGGTATGTAACAAGCAGAAGACTGCATCTCCGACACCATGAAGTATATTTATTCTTGATCAGAATTTATAGCTGTCGAGAGTTGATCTTTCCATGTCCGTCTGTTTGTCGGTCTGTTCGTCTATATGCACAAGCGAATCTCTAATTGGGAATGTAACTTATCTAATAGTACGTGTATATCAAGTTTATATCATTTGATCGATAAGTGCACCTGTTTATCGATATCCATCGATTTCCGATAGTAATAAAGGGCACAATTTTAAAGGTAGAGCCAATCGATATATATTATATATTGAAATATTATTGATGAACTATAAGATTTTATTTATTTATTTATTACAATCGGATAAGAAACACTGAAGTTATGGGCCAAAACATATTCCGGTATTGATTTCATTCCTATCTGCAGGCTCGATCATTAGTTTTACAAATGTATTAACAGCAGTAACAACTTTGCATTAGCATCTTCGGCTAATATTCACTCAAGTTACACATGAAATGCATTAAAATATAAATATTCATATATAATTTTCTTTGAATTTTAAAAGACTATAATTGAGTTTTTAAATCCAGTTTCGTTATAGTATAAAAATGTCGCTTGAGATCGCCAGAGTCGACGGCAAGTGCTAATGCAGTTGGAGTGAGTCAGTATTAAATAGGCTGTCTCGCTTACACAGATTTGCCACGCCCCTCGCTTGACAGCTGCTTTTCAAATACAAATAATATCACAGCTGGTTTTTATTTCATAGCTTGCTGGCTATTTTTTGCTTTTCTTGCGTTTTGTTTTGTGTTTGCTTTTCCTTTGGCGCTATTTAATTTTTCACATTTTGCTGCATTCGAATGAAGTCGACGTCTATGCACGAAATGTGTTTTTAATGAAGCATTTTAACCAGTCAGCTTGGCCTGCCTAATAAATACTATGGTGCGGTCCTTCTCACTCCCGTTTTGGACAGGATAGGACCAGAACTGGTCACGTCAGCCGCCCGTCACTCGTCGCATTTATTTTTATGGTTTTTTGCCGTTTGCCGTTTGGCCTGCCTTCATTTTTGTTTTCGTTGTGTTTGCTGCTTTGTTTCGTTTTTCGCCCTTTTCAATAAATTGCAAATGGGCATTTGTCCTTGCTGGGATAGGTGCTGGGATTGCGCCAAGTTTAAATCTTTCTCTGGGTGTGGAAGGCACCCAAGTTTATGCAAAGTAGCTTTTAATATGTTTACGACTAAGCATTTTCGACTGCTCGTTGCTGTTTTACAGGTTAATGTTCTGTTGTGCCCTACATCTGTCTCTGGATCTGTCTCTCTTTTCTGTCTCTTTCAGTCTCCCATCTCTGTTCATTTATTACACAATTTTTAATAATTCCTTTAAAGGAAATATTAAACTTTACGACTGCAGCCGCAATTTCGTTTCCGAAAATGCCGCAGCGAATTTTTTTATTGCAATTTATTTGCTCAGCTGCCTGGCTGCCAAATTAAAGTGGCTCAACTTTAAATGAAATGTTAATGGACCCAAGCATTCAGCTCGGTCGCTGCTTAATTTAATTATTGTGCAATATTTCGCAGACGTTGCCAGCTGCACTCTTCAATTTTAAATGAAAAGTTGGCAGCTTTACTTTTCTTCACTTGCTCAAATTAATTAATAAATGTATGTGTTAAGCGGCTTAAAAGTTTTGGGAAATTCGAGTGCTTCAATTTAGTTAGTCTCATTCAAGGAGTGAGTTTCATTTTTAGCGAAATTAAACAGTAACAAATTTCGTATTCTGCCTCCATTCATCAAGTTGATTAAAGCCTAAAGCAAGCGCGAAAATGAAATTTGCCCATCACAATTTCAGACTTAAAGCGTGGCAAGCAGTTTTAATTATGAGATATTGGGCTAATTTTGTGCCACCAATTCCTCATTTAAAATTTGCTTAACTAGTTGAACAAATCACAAAGTTTTAATTATTAGTTAAATAGTTATTATTGTAAGTAATTAAAGTGAAATAAATACTGATAATATCATTTATAACTATTGCCTATACTCAATGTTGTGTGTTAATAATAAATAGGTAATAGTTTAGATGCTCTCTTTTCAAGTATTTAAATAATAAATTAGTGCTACTTAAATTCATTCCACAACATCAAATCATGAATTTAGCTAAAGCATGCCATATACCCAACATTGTGCACACGCAATGTTGTGTGTTAATTATGCGAATTTTTGAATGATGCCATATCACGTCACTCGACTGCAATGGTTTAACGAGTGTCACTGCACAGATAAAACGCAGCTGACAACATGCCAGGTTTTGGCCATAAAATGCAGGCCCAAGGCGTGCCCACAAATGTAGGCAATAAAAATGTTTAAACCCTAAATTACAGTCGCAAGAACAATACCGCTGAGAGCGTGAAGGCGACAAAAATAGACAGATAGAGAGCGAGAGATAGAGAGAGCGAGAGAGATCGAGAGAGTGTCGTGCATTATGCTGAACTCAGTTTTTGTTTTTTTAGAACATTGTTTGCACCATAATATGCGAGAGAAAGTTGCACGCTTCGGGTGGCAAAACTCCAGACAGGAGACGCCACTTGATGATGAATGGGTGGCACCTCCGGCACCACCGCCAGCGAAAACTGCGTCTGCTCCGATGTGTTTGTGCGTGTGTGTGCGTCGTTGACTTTTGGGTCTGGGTTCCGGTTGGGGTCCACAGCAGGTCGATCTGGGCTGCCTCTTGGTTGGCATAAGTTTTATGGCTCCCACTACTTTCAGCTCTGGCGGCAGCGTGCGTTAATCTTATTTCGCTCCATACAATTTTTGTTGGCTTGTGCGTAAATAAAAGTAGCAACTGTCGCCAGCTGCGAGCAAAATGTACACTGAGAAAACGAAAGCAGCACTTGTTAGCCCGTTAGAAAATATATATCACCCAAATCGAATGAAATTTTAAAATGGGCTCAACGTTTCTCGTTGTTTCTATTAAATATGATTAAAATCTTATCAATTAAATGAAACTATATCAAATGTTGTTTGTTGTTTGTTTCAAATCTTTAATCTACTGAACAATGTTCGAAAAACTTTTCGGTGTTGGAAATGCTGGGAATATGCAAAGTTTCGACTTTTGGAGAAAATTATATTTTTATATAATTTTACAGAGCTTTTACCAATAAAAGTCTAAAATTCCTAACGATTTTGTGCATCAAACTATTGATTTATAATTTTCTAATACTGATGATGGACGTCCAGCATGTCCATAGATAGTTGTTTTGTTTTCTAAGTGTACAGAGCTAGAGTGATAGACATGCAGTATGGACGGTGGGGCGTGGTTGGTTTGGATGAGCCAAAGGCCAGTTGGCGATTTAGCTGCAAAGGCGCATATTTTGTCTACTAAAAGCATGCCAGGGATTTTGGTATTACAATAAAAACGTGGCACTTTGTCTATGCATAAGTCAGCCTCGAACATCATGTATGTGCATGCGAGATTATGTGCCCATGAGTGTGTGTGTGAGTGTGTATGTAACCATAGACAAGATACACGTTTGTTTCCAAGTTTTGGTGCGTGAATTGAATGCAAAACTCGAAAGTTAAATATTGCACGCTACGCTGCCAAATGAAAGCGATGGCAACTTTTCTCGGCGAGAAAGGCAAAGGGGTGCTGGAGGAGAGGGGCTGGGTGTGAGGCACAGCATATTAAATTTAATTAAAGCGACAGCCAAAGCAAACGCGTGTAACTTTATCTAAGTGTGTGTTTGTGCGAGCAGGTCTCGGCTTTAATTCTAACTTTGACTCTCGAGTTTGGCTCCCGTAATTTGAGTTTGGCTTTTTAGGCAAAATGCCAAAATAGATTTGGCAAGACAGCAGAGCTTCTAGATGACAGCCAACAACATCAGCGGCTTCGGCGGCATTGCATAAATCTGAACAATCTCGGGTGGAACACGACTTCTGTCATGTCAGGTGAGGGGGCTGCTCCCTTGACTGACTTGACTCTTTCCCCCCCCTCCTCTTGGCTGCTGAGTTGAGCAACATATCTTTGCATATTTGATGGCGCATAATGGCGCAAAAAATTGTTTACATGCATAAAAAATGTTTTGCATTTACATAATTTTCGACTTTTCAAGTCGCACTCGCTGTCAGCGTTTGTGCGCTTTTTACGCAGCCTTTGCACTTTTAAGCGCCTCATCCACTCTGCATACCCTCTTCCAGTCCCTCCCATCGGGTGCTTTGTTTTTCGTTATTTGCTGCTAGTTTAAAAAAAAAAATCAAAAACCCATCTTGTACAAATATTCTGCATACTTTCAGGTAATTTAATTTTGGCAATTTTTCAAAATGGTTGCTTTTCTTTGAGGTAGTTGGGTCCGTTTAGAAACTCGTTAACTGGCTTCATTTGGTCCTACAAGTTGTTTCTCAATTACTTTAATCTAAGAAATTGAGTTTCAAAGTTTCTCTTTACCCAAAACAAGTTAATGATCTGCGGCAACCAACTGCACATTTAATTTTTAATTGATTAAATTCAATTACATTGAATTACAACATTTTCTTCACCTTAGTGATTATTATAAATATTGACAAGCACATATTTTGGGCTTGGGTCTTTAAAATTATTATTATTATTATGAATACTTTTTAAATTGTATTTTACACTTGCTTGCTTTATTCACTTAAATATTTCTCGGCACCTATTTTGTGTTCCTAGTTTTTATTTGGTTCTACTCACATTTTTTTGATTGCTTTGTTGTTGGTTTATTAGATGCCACGCTGGACATGACACAGAATACACAAGTATCTTAATTTCGTATTTTTATGATTTGCTAATTTTCATAAATAATTTATTGCAGGTTGTTTTTGCATCAACTCTGAGCGGAAATTGCCGGCAAAAATACAATGCAGCCCATTCATCACTAGCAGCACTGATAAAACCAGTTTAAAAGTTCGCCCTTAAGCTACACACACACACACACGCCCACACGCACGTATAATGGACACAGGCAGAGGCACACACACACACACGCAGGCGGGCAGGCTGCGAAATTGTTAAGTGAAATGTTGTGAGGAGCACACGTTAAAGAGTCTCGGTGAATAAGCGAAAGAACGTCCAGTTGCGCGCGGTGCCATCGACAAACTGATGATAAACGAAAAGTGTTTATCAGCAGCAAGCGTCGCCAGAGCACCCAAAATCACGCTGCCTCAGCTGGCGTCGCAGCAGCAGCAGCACAATTGACTACGTCACAACGACAACGACGGCAGTAGCAGTAGCAGCAGCAGCAGTGCCGCCATTCTCATCGGCGTCGTCGCTTTCGGTTCGTGTTCACCATTCGTTTTGTTCGTACGTGCTGCCTGCGCTGCCAGCGTCGCAGCCGCTACGTTCGCGCGCTGCTTTCTCTCCCATTTTTTTATGTAGAGACGCGCTCTTAGTTCGAAATATAAGAGTATTTAGCTGTTATCAGTTGCTTATCAACCGTACTCTTTGTTGGGATAGGACCTGCTACTGGCCAAATGTTATTGCAGCTATAGCATCTAAGGATGTATCCGCAATGCAATGCATCTGCAACTGTAACTGTAAGTGTCCACTTTCAATAAACGGTCAACAACTGTGACGATAAGCAAACGACAAAACTGTTGGCAAACTGTTAGCATGAAAGATATAATCTCAAATACTTTGCGCCACTCACTAGTTTGACTGGCGGCTGCAGCGTCAAATGCACCAATACTAAGTCCTGACCAGAACAGAGCCAGCTAAAATCCGCCTGGCATCAACTAAAGCAAGAACAATCTGAGTTAGAAATGCTGGTAAGCTTAAACAGATAAGTGTGCGCGGGAGTACTCGATTATGAAATACACTGTAACATCGTAATGTGATATGTGAATTTCAGAAACTTTTCATTTAAGATAAAACATTAATATGCAATCTGATATTGAGAAAAAACTAAATTCAAATTTGAGTTTAATATAAAAACAGCCTTTACAAGTATCGGTATAGCATTTAAAATGTGACAACCAATACTGAATGCTTTCTCCACTGCCAACACTCAAATATGTATCAAACCGCTTCCCAGTATTTTGGCCAGGGTATAAATAGTGGCATTAGAATGCGAAGCGAGCGTAACAAGCAGAACCGCAATATATGCAAATGTCTGTTTCCGACTATGTATTCTTGGCATTTCTCAAACGAAATGGAACAACGACAGCAATAACAACTAAGCAACAAGAGCAAAAAGTAAAAAAAAACAAATGCTTGCTTCCTGCAACAATGCTAAAGCAAAATGTGCTAATAAACAGAAGAAATGGATAACACAATAGCATTTTGTGACCACACTTAAAATAAACTCAATTCAAGCCAGTCGCCAACCAAGACGTCAAAAGTTATTGTGATGCACAAATTAAATTAAAATACTTGAAATAATCAAAATCGATGTTTGTTTTTAATTTACAAATTCGATTTAGATCAACTTTAATTTAAGATGAATTTTTGAAATGCTGGAAAGTATTTCAGGAGTAGTCTCTTTTTTCTGGCAATGCCTAGTTATTCTATTGAACAATAGCCATGCCTGGAATTGATCCCACACACTTCTCGCTTTACTTTCCTCTATCCATAGCTAGAAATATTTTTTTGGCGCTTCTTCTAATGAGCACTAACGAATTCATAACTATGCACTTGTATTTTCCTACTTCTCTTCCACTTTCTCATCTCTCTCTCTCTCTCTCTCTCTCTCTTGCTTTCTCTCTCTGCCCGGCTGTTCTGGACTTGTCTGTCATTTGCTGCAGACAAGCCGCTTGTAATTGGCACAATTTCAGAATGGAATCGCCTTTGGCATCAGCAAAGTAAACAAAATTTACAAATCAAATTTCCGAGTGGTTTTTGTTCAAGCTCAAGGCAGAAATAAGTCATTAAAAATTTGAAAAGTTTTCGATTATTTTTGTAAAATGCAACAACAATAACAAGCTTAATGCAATTAAAGACGAGCTATATATTTTCTTATTTTCTACTGAAATTTTCGACATCCGCAGTTTGCTTAATTTTAATCGATGTACTTGTGACAAAGATACGATTGCATTTAGCCACAGGAAGGAGTGCAGCTCAGTTGGCTGTCATCTTACCCAGGATCAAGCTGTATTATAATTACCTGTCTCGAGCACTTAAGACTATGTTGCACACAAATATAATTTGTTGTCATTTTCCGCAGTGGCAGCAACGACCAGCGATGAGAGACCTGCGACCAACGACAACAAAGCAGCATCTTAAGTATGAAAGACAAATTAAAATGCACTCAGCACGTGCTAAAAGTTATAACCCAAGTTCCGGGATGCAGCAGCCAGCAGCCCAAAACTGATGTGCGGTTGGCTAAAACTGCTGTTGGGGCAGATTAAACTATTTTTTTTTTTTTTTTTTTTTTGTTTGCAGTAGCAGCTTAATGTCTGGCTAGGAAATTGGCTTATAAACAGGCGAGTAAAAAGGATTGCCAGACACGTGTTTTGTACTTACTTTAAAAATATATTTTGTTTTTCTTAACGGGTCAGCTTATATGTATGTGTAGTTAGATGTATGGCGAAATCGGTGCTTATACTAATACATGACAGAGTTAAGGTTTTAAGATAGCATTGCAATTCGTTTGGATACTAAGTAGACAGACTTGACATCTACTTATTTTAGGTAAATTGCAGAGTTTGGAATGAATTTTGACTTATTGGCATACTACTAGTGACGTAGTAATAAGACTGAAACATAGCATCTGCACATTAAATTGAAATCGATGAAAGAGCTCAATGGTTGTGAATAAAGCAAAGCGAGCAGACGTGTTTGGAAAAGAGATATAAGTTAGCTGTGACTGCTACACTTGGTGAGCTAAAATAAGATATAGTTAGGGTTTTAAATTAACAATGAAAATATGAATTTACGTTTAAGCGCAGAACACGTGTCAAAGCGGAGGACCTCAAGTTCACTTAAAGTTTATTGCACTTTTTATTTAATGAGTATCTCGCTGAAGCACTTTACTCGGGCAGCTGGCGAAAAGTGAATCCAGAAGTGAGTAACAGAAAACATACAAAAATTATATTTTCATTATGCCGTGCCTGTGGAAAGTGGGGCTGTATCAATTCGGTATTTAGTTTCATTGTGTTATTTCTAGATCCACTTGATGCTAATCGGGGCTATGGCCAATGCGGCACCACTGCTGCCATGTCGACGAGTTAACGATGATAAAGTGGCCACGTGGCCAACTAGCCACTTATTGTACAATTGACCAGAGATGAGAGAAAGGGGCGCCAAATGAAAACTCATTAAAGCTGATAAAGCTGTCGCATGGTAAAAGTCGAAAGGGGATGTCCTCAAGTGCTTAATACTCATTGTGCGAATATTAATTATAATCAGATCCAATGAACAATGTTCATAATCAAGCAGCCATCAGCAGTTTCCAAAGGAATATGTTTAGCTCTACTAAGAAACCAAGTTGGTTTTATAGTCATTTAAATGTGGGCTAAATAGGGATTGACCTTGACACAGCGAAAGACAGAATGATGGAGTAAAATAGACAATGCGAAAGAGAGGAAATCCACAACAATTTAAACTAGACTGTTTCAGGCAGTTGCTTCCCAGAAGCAAAATATGAGCTGGGCTTTCGGTAGCTCATCTAATAAACTTATACTAAATAAACCCAAGAAACTTTCACACAAGTTGTAAAGAACAAAATACAAAGTGAAAATAATTAAAAATTTTAAAAATACTGCCTTAACAACTTGTATGCATACATTCACAATATCAATCATTGCTTAATATGGATGTAATGTATTTATAATATTTAAATCGTATAACTTACATTTAATAACTTAATTGATTAAAAATATAATATATGTATATTTTAATTAAAATATAATTTGTATTAGATTAACACATACGAACTAAGAAAAATCGTATTGCTTTTACTAAGCAGTTTGTCTCAGTGTATGTGCTTTTTGCTGCTGTTGTAAGCTGCTTAACTGAAATTTGCACTGCTTTGCATTGCTATATCCGAGAGTATTGCGAGTATTTAGTCCTGAAGGAAGGAAAGGGAGGAGTCGTTTGCTAACCGACAAATAATATACATTCCTGATCAGCATCTCAAGCCGACTTAATATAATAATGTCCCCTCTGGATCGAAAAACTATTTTATATAGTTTTAAGCTGCAAGGCTATATAATATTCGGCGTACATAAGAAATGTGCACTGAAATTTGTCAATGCAGCTTTTGGGCAGTTGCATTTGCCACTTGCATTGCCCCAGCTGCTGTTAATTGCATTAGCTTGCACCATGCAAGAAAAAGAGGGCATGGTAGGGCTGCCACCCGCATCGGGGATATGGAATAGGCAGTCACAACAGCTTTCAATTTATCTTTTACCATGTGATTTATATGCTAACAGGCGGTCAATTTGTTTTTGTTTCAGTGGTTTCAACTCGGAAGTTGCAAGCGAAGGCATTTTTGTTGTTCACTATTTCACTGGCCCATTATAGTTATACACTGTTTCAATTAAAATTTAATAAAAAGGTAATCAGGAATCATCTGTGCAAATCGACAAGCTCGACAGCTGATTAGAAAGTCGATTTTTGATAATTATCGATGATTTGCCGCATTTCTTAAGTTGTAGTCTTGCATATACATGTTAAAAATATTCTGTATGTATAGTCTTGATTTTAAAAAGAATGTGCAGATACTTAAAGTAGTAGACATTTAAGCATCAAATTTTTTTATTATAAATATTTTTTTATTGTGTGACTGTGTGTGTGCTTTTAATAGCTGAGAACAGACTATCTCATAGTCGTACCGCCTCGCCTGAAACACTCTCTTTTATTGTTTTTGTTTGTCATTCATGCCCCGCTGGTATTTGTGCTTGTGCTGTATGTGCATGCAAATGACTTGGCAGCTGACAGCCACAGTGCCAGCAAATTGCCAACCAAGTGTATTTTATGTGAGTGCGTGTGGGTGTGTTTGCATTTTTGTTGCCATTGTAGTTGCATTGTGTATCTTGCCCAACCAAAAATTTGCACATAAAGTATCTCCAACATTCCACTAGTTGACTTGTAACTCCCCCTCTTTAATTCTCTCTCTCTCTCTCTCTCTCTCTCTTTCTCTGTCTTTCTTTCTCTCTGTCTTCTACGTCTTACGCAGTCCTTTTCTACACCATTCCTTAGTCACTTGTAGGTTTAGTTGCAAATAAATTTAACTTGGGCAACGAACAATAGCCACAACAACCATGAACATAATCTGAGCAAGTTGCATGACTCAATTAAAAGCCACAACAATCCAACGAAGCGTAGTATGCACAATAAATTTGTTGCATGCAACAACGCCTCTGCTGTTGACAATTTTAAATAGACTTGTGTTGCCTTTAAGCCCCTTTGATCTGCTGCTCATGCTACTCTTGTTATTGTTATTGAAGATCGCTTTTGTAGTTTTCACATTGAATTGGTGGGTGAAATTTGCAATGCTTTTCAATTTTTTGCTGCCAAGCTGCCAAAATACTCTACAAACGCGCACATTTTGTGTCTTGATTACTTATATGTGCCATCTGCCGCCTCTGTTTGCCTGTGTGTGGCCTCTACAATTGTAGATATATGTTTTTTATTAACAGTCGAAGTTATAAACTATACAGCCAAGGCCTTACAATTTTATTAATATACTTATATTAATATTCCTTATCTAGTAACGATACTTTTTAGCATTTCAGGGCATGTTTAGTTTATTTTTATTATTTTGTAATGATAATAACGAACACAAAGAATTTTAGAATTTCATATTTAGTTTCTTAGCTGGTGCAGAAAACATAATTCTAGTTCGTTCTCTTTTAGAAATTGTCTAGTTCTCGCTCCAAAGCGAAGCAGTCGAAACTAAATTATATCTTTCTCAAATATGTCTGCTTATATTACTTTATTGAAAATGATTAATTTCTTCCTCATCAAGCTGGTGATATCATCTGTTACGTACATGGTTGCAAGCTATATAATGGTTTGTTACAGATGTTTTTTTTACTGATGTTGCGTTACAGTCTTAGTATCAACACTAGTGGCTTGCTACAAAAGTTATATTTACATATTTTTTTTGCACTTTAAAATCTGTTCAACAGCCTATTAATATCAATTGGGCCCTGCTCCACAGCTAACTGTCAGAACAAGAGTTTTTGCATGTTATTTTTCAATGGGGCCAATCTGAATACAGTGAATACAAAAAGTCTTTGAATATGCTGACTATTTCAGCACGAACTGTAGTGCAAAATAAGTGCATTCAATAAATAGAAGAGTAAACATCTCACGAATCACTCTTATCAATTGATTTTATATATAGGTATTCAACGGGGCTCGAACAACTCATTAGCCTCAACTTGTATCCTTTTAAATCATGTTTCAGCATTTAAATTAACAATCAAATGTCTCTAAGTCAACATTTTTGAATGGCCATAACTTTCAGTTTATTAAAAGATTCTTATCTGCTTTGCAGTTCAATTCAAACACTTTTCATGCGTTCGCAAATTAGCTTTAACAGACTATACGAAAACGTGGTGCTGGGCGATGAGTTCTCAAATGTTTTCTATAGATGAGTTTAGCTGAGCTGCTGACTCAACAGTTCAATTGAATTTGATGCTGCCCGCCGTCATGGCTTTTGACTATGAAATCTAGATAACAACTTTCTGGCAACAACTTGTGGCAAACATAATTACAAGCTGCCAAATGACAGCCATAACAGTTAGAGCAGCATCAGCACCGGCAACAGTAGTAGCTAGCAGCTAGCATAACAACAGCAACAACTTAAGCGAATAGCAATAGAAGTCATAGCAACGCTTTGTCTGATGGCCTGCTCACCAGCCACCCCCACTTCATGCCTCTCCCCTAGCCATTATAGTGCTCTGGTTCCCATTCCGCTGTGCTCCCATAATGAAGCTATAAATTTGAAAGCAGCCAACAAAAAAGATTAACAAAAGCCGTCGATTCGTTTGTCTGACTTATATTTTGTTTATGTTCAAAGTGAGTACAAAATATGCTTGTTGTCATCCACTCAAAAGCGAATTTAACCAAATTATTTTCAAGGATATTTCCGAATTTAAAAGCATGCCATTTGCATTTGGTGCATGGCCCATTTAATGGTTCCCTATGCATTATCAGCTAATGGTTGCGAACGTCTTTGAGATCATAACCCCACAATTTTCACAAGCAATATGCACATTCAATAACACCCCCTATAAAAAAAACGTTGAACACTCTTTAAGCAACATTGAAAGTTCACTAACACTCCAGGGGGAAACGTGTTGGCCCCCGCTTCAGTGCTAAAGCCAATGTGGCACGTTGCTTGTCAACTGCATTTATTATTTACAATTGGAAGTAAAGATTGGAATGTGCTTTTACACCAAAGGTCAAATTAATATGTTTTTATTGTTTCTGACTTTTTTTGTCATTTACGATCTTGAGGTATTTTTTAAGTTAGTCATTTAGACAATGGAAGGGTGATTTTAAAACTCGGTTATCTGCCTTGAGTTGATTTGTGGAGACTCTGAGATGTGATCTTGTTTATAATTATAATACGAATACAACATATTTTTTGACAGGCATTTATTTTATGCAACCATTTATGTTTGATTTTGTATATGAAAATAAGAAAGGTCTCTTTGATAGGCAAAAGTCAAGCCAAATTATGGAGTTGTACCTAATGTTCTGATCATATGTGTATTGCTAAATATATAAACATATATATATATATATACATATATATATATATATATACATGTGTAGTGGCGAATACGCGTATATGGCCAACAGTTAGGTTAGTTTAAGGAGCAGCGGGTGTCTGAGAGGGGCGTCGTGGATTGAAATGGACTGCCTCGAAAACATACACATATAGCCATTCATGCACTCACATTTACACTCCAGCTAACACACCAGGGACAGTAGTGGAGCAGCTGCGCAATTTACGAATGCTGCGTTGCACTTTTATGCATTGTGGCAAACACACAAAGGCACTAACACACACTAATACAGACACGCATGTTTGCCTGTTATATAAGCTGTTATGTATTTTGGTTTACCCCAGCGTATTTGTATGCACCTATGTACATTGAATGTGCACTTAAGGCAACATCCACACAACTCAAACACACACACACAAACACACACACACACACGCACACAAATACACACACACGCTGACAAAATGCATTTTCAAAACAATTTTGTATTTATGCTGTAGCTAAAGAACACATGACATTCGCATGGCGTTTTCCTTGAGTTGGGTTTTGTCTTTCAATGCTTTTCTGACTTTCAGTATATTATGTGCTCCATTTAATGTCCATATATTGCATACACGTATACACACACACATACACACAATTACACACTCGCACATACTAATATGTGCCTGAACGTCAAGTGGCAATTTATATTAGTTTTATTGTATGAGAAATTAGCAACTCTTAGCATTTAGCAGCAAACCGCAGGGAAAACTTTTGCCTTAGGCGTACATACCCAGAGTGAATGTGATTGTGGGTGTGTGTGTGTGTGTAAGTGTGTGCGTGGATGTGTATGTGTGTAAGTGTGTGCGTGGATGTGTGTGTATTGACTAGTATTTGCTATACGCAGCATATCAATTTTCGTCAATACAAATCGGTATTAGGAATTCTGGAGGTAACTTTGACTTCGACTTGGGTCCTCTGAATTACTACTGCACTTTGGATAAATGTATAATCAATACAAATTCAATCGCTAGCCATGAATGTTAAGTATGCGTTTACAATGTTAATGAGTAATTTAAGAGTTTGTGCTTCGATGCAACATTTAAATAGCAAGCTTATTGAATTTCGCCGCGCCAAAGCGAAACTAATATGCAACGAAATCCATAAGAACGTCATGCATAACATTCCGGCATTACTTTTATTAAATTGCATTCTTAAGCTTTCCAAAATAATCGATCATTTTCGAAATTGGAAATTTCATAAAACCCTGAATTAAAAGCAGCAAATACTTATTTTTTCTTTTATTATTTTTTAGTTCATTACACGGATAAAACCACTTTTTTATTTTTTTATTTTGACAGTTATTTTGTTGTTTAACGGTCGGTGTTGAACTTGAAACCCAAAAACAAACATACATATTGTTGTGTGTATAAAGTGAATAAAGAAATATGAATACCTACCTACAATTTTGCTATCGTTTTTCTACAAGCCAAATTTGTATTTAACTGCTGCTCTAAGAATCCCCTTCCTACACTTCTTCATTTGTTATTGGTGATTAGATAATATGACACTCGTTTACCAGGACGACATCATCGTCAATGCTTTCGCCGTTACTGGTGGCATGATGCTCATGGTGTATGGGGCAGCTGAGAATAAGTTCATTCTCCTTACGACTTGAAAGTTGCTCAACAGACACCTTCTGCTTTTCCTCCTTAGTGAGCTCTGCACTTGTTTTCTTTCCCATCAGCGACTCATCCCTATCTGTATCCTTATCGCTTAGCTCGATGTCGCGCTCACGATCAAATATATCGTGGTTGTTGCGCAACGCATTATCCACAGCGCCGTCGAGGAACTGATAGATCGGCGCATCAATTCGATTACGTTGCACTGACGAGGAGTCTACCATGTCCAAATTCAAGTTGGGCTGTAGCATCTGTTGCAACATATACAGAAAGGGCGGCAGCGCCAGTGACGATTTGTGCTTATGATGTTGCTTGGGTTTGCTCATTCCACGAATTTGTGCCCTTGGATTGGTATCCGCGTTGAGGACCAATACACCACCCATATCGCCAGCTGCATTTCCATAGTTGATGTCATGTTTCATGCTCTCAATTACCATACCGGGTGCCAGCAGCTGAAACTCCTTAAGCTCCTGCTTGCCATCTGGCGAGACTAGCTTGTTGAAGTACACATATGGTGGTGCGGCATTTGAAGCGCCAGCATTGTGGTGGTGCACATGATGAGCGCTCTTGGGCTCTTCGCGACGCTTGCAGCGCTGCATACGTCCCCCCGTCAAATATTCACTGGTCTGCAAATCATCCATCAACTGCAGCTTTTTCTCCGCAACTGCATCTGCTGCAGCATTTGTGGTTGGGGCAACGCCAGTTTCAGTTTTGTCCGTAGTCTTCACTTGTGGCTTAGCGACGCCAGCAAGTGCCGTCAAGGAAACTAACGGCAACCCGGTGTTGTTGCTACTGTTGTTAGTTACATTGGCCAGGCTATCGGAGCGTTTGATGCGCAATGTTTCTCCAGGTTGAGGCAGCAAAAGGCAGCCAACTGAACGGATGAAATAGACAAGTCTTTGTATTTTAAAATAAAAACAAAAATGTCTGCATATCACTCTGATCTGGATATGGAAGTGGAAGTAATCAACACTCTGAAATCAATGACTGTAGGATTTTGACAGCAAGGCTTAAGAGTATTGGCAGAAAACAACAATTTGCAGTCATACAGACAGACGACAGGATAGTACTCACTATTCAAGATGCAAGTATAAATAAATTGGCATACTTACAGCATATCACGAGTAAAAGATTGGTCAATATCTTAATCATGATTGCGGCTTATCGGGTATCAGCAAACGTTGATGGCTTGAATGAAATAAGTTAAAGGGCTAAAGGTGTGGAAGAAAATAAATATGAGCAATTTATCAAAATATTTTAGCATTTACATTCACCAACAGTTTTGTTTGTACATGTAATATATTTTATATAGTTTAAAAACTTTTACTTATTATATTCTCTCAGTATTTCTAAAATTTCTTGACCGTTTGAATATTTATTCCAATAAAACGTGTGTTGTTGTTTTTAAAAATATTTTTTCTATCTAACTTACATTTTTGTGATGTGCGCGTCACGAAGCCTGTACGTAGAATGATTTGTTTTAGTTTGAAAAGCTTTGTTTTGACAGAGTGCTTTAGAGGAGGTCCAAAGCCTGCTCTGGAAAACTACTCAAATGATTTTTTGTTGGAAATCACGTTCAATTTTTTTTTCGGCACTTGCCATTTCCATTTATAATTCTGCATATGTAGAAGAGCCAATAGCCACACACGAACAGCCACACTAGACACATGTGGCGACCTATTCAAGTGCTGTGAATGGCAGCAGATAAAAATACAACAGCAACAAAAGAATAACAATTCCGCAAAAGTTTGTTTTTTTGCGTTTTTTTTTTTAGTTTTTTTTTCTTGTGCGGCACAAGACAAAACCAAAAAATCGAAAATGTGCCTTAAAAAAGTTTAGCTTATAAATTTCCAATCAATTTTTGTGCAAAAATCAAACAATAACACGCACAAGTGACTTACTCACATATTCATAAGCGCACATACTCACTGTGATGTGTATGTATACTGTACTGTGTATGTGTATATACCTATTACTTGATTACTAAATATTAGCAGCAAAATTGGAAAATTCTCAGCGATGCGCAAAAGTGCAAACACACAACACGAAATGCGATACATTTGCCAAATGGCTGAAGCATTTACCAACAAACATTCACACACACACACACACACACACACACACATACGCAGGCACATACTATATGTATGCATAACTTATATGGGTACCACACACATTGCCACGTCCGTTGGCAACTAATTTTTTGTTAGCGCCGCCCTTAGCGTCTGGCATTAATAATGTAAAGTGCGTGCCTCAAATGTAAAATTTCCAACGCTTGCGATTTCATAAACTTGCGACATTGACGCACAACAAACTTTGCTGCCGAGGCACAGGTGAGATTGCACCAATTGAAATGAGATGAGTTCAGGTGTTGGAAGACGCGGAGGCCGAAGCACTCTGCTTATCAGCTTAAATGTAAATGCGAAGCGATTGGCAGGGGAACTCTCAACTCGCAACTCCAACTTGCCGCCACCATTGGAATTGCAAACGGAATTAAAGCGTCTGTTTCTACTACTGGTCCCAAAGCTCGTTCTCGTTCTGCTGCTTTTGCTTCAGCTGCTGCTGCTGCTGCTGTTGCCATTTGCTGCTGCACTGGGATTTGCACATTGTTTACCCGCTGGCAGTTTCAGCTCGCTCGGTACACACAACTGCTTATCTGCAAGATTTGTTGTTGGCGTGTATTTAATATAAGTCGATTGCTGGATTTGCGTACGACAAGCGGTTAAATATTTAATATGTTCCCAACTTCTGCCTCTATGTATGTTGGGCTTATTTTATGAACAACTCAAACGGTGCAGCAAACCACTTAATAACCGAATCAAATGTGATAAATGTAATTTACAATGGACAATGAAAGACTTTGTTCACTCACACATTTTTAGGCGTTTTAGATTGGTACAGTATAATGATAGGCGTAAAGCTGGTATATAAAAATACCACAATGAAAAGCTTAAGTGTAACAAATATAATCAAGCAGAGACTAAAAGTAACGATTAAGCATTTGATTTGAACCGAAAGAGAGAGCAAGAAAACGGATCTGAACAGGCCAGAAGAGAAGATATATAATATACACAATTTTACATTTACATAAAATATATTTTCATTTATTAAATGTAGTTCTTGTTAATATACATACATGTATATTTTGAGCACATCTTTTGGTTGGTTGTTTACCGAACAACCCAAGTAAAAGTGTATTATTAACCGAACACACTTCAAAGGGGCATCATCAGCTCTTAAGCCAGTGTTTCGAACTCGTTGTCGTTATTTATTAAAGCGACCCATGTTCTCAGTGTGAAGTGAGCATATGTAGGTTGATTAGGTCCACTGGCGCCTTGAGCCGATTTTGCACGTCGACATGCCAAAGTGGTACACAAAGAGTTGGCCAATAATTGGACGAACTGTCTGAAAGGCAATGCATGATTTGTGGCCGTCAGACAGGATTTGCGGCTGAGGATTTTCTGCGCCTTTGATCTGACGGTTGGCCGGTGGAGCTGCTTACAGCAAAACATTTAATAATACCTTTAGTTCCTTTCACACACCCGCACTCAGACAGACGACAATTGTGATGCGTATTTCTGCGAACTCTCATTAGTTGGTTCATTAATATTCCAATTGTTGATACTGCCAAACTTTTGGCTTAGTGACTTTAATTAATAGCAGCCTTTCGCCTCTTAAATCCTTGATGCGTTGCAGAATACGGGGCGAGTTGTGTACCTCGTCCTTTCCGTGTGCAGCCGCCGTAAACTTAATTAAATGTGCAAGCGAGGCGCTGAGCACAAAATGAACCAGCAATAAGCAAGGTTTGAAATTCGACTTTTCTCTCTACCTGGCTTGTGAGAAGGACAACCAGCACCAAAACAACAGCTAGGAGACGGGAGACGAATGACAACCGGTTGAAATTTGATGAATCATGTTTTTAATACAAAAAAAAAACTATAAATAACAAAAATGGCAATGGAGAATATAATTGCAAGTGCTTAGATATATGCAGCTGAAAGAACTTACCATAAAACTCGCGATTTGCGGTTCAGAGATTACTTTGGTTCTGTGTTTTATGTTTTTTTATGTTTATGGTTAGTTGTTGAGAGTTTACAACCCGTAACCAGCCACTGAAGGTTGCATATTCAGCTTATGCTAATACTGTGAACATACAGCGAGCTCCAAGCTTGCTCATCAAAATGACTGCCAGTCAAATTGCAAAATGAATATGCAGCTGGAGTATTTTTCAGTTTCGAGTGAGTGGCTTTAGTCGTTCACTCGATTCAAAATGTGGTTTACGCTGATGTATTCAATTTACGCCATGTGTCCGAGTCTGTTGCTGAGTTAGTTAGCAGAAAATGCAGCTGACCACATTGTGTGAGACTGTGTCTCATTTGATTGGCGACCACGCCCATGACACGCTGGGGCTTAAATCAATTTCAGTTGGCCGCCTTTCGGCTGCCATTGATTTATGGTCATGTGCGGCAAAACTTTACAGAATTATATTTCAATTTCGGCGGAAACAGGAGATGCCAATAACAACAACAATGTGAGGGGGTGAGGGGGCGTGGCAGCAAAGACGTTAGAAACTTTTTGACAATTGACTTAAAAAGTTTTCAAGCCTGCCAAAAATTGAGTGCTTTTGTATACAAATAGGCCGAAATCGGAATGAAAGTGGGGCACACATTCGTATAGGAGGTTTTGTGGCTGAAGATCTGATTGGAAGCAGTTTCTCATACATAAGGCCATCACAATCGTGAAATGTTGACTGCGTCGAGAACGCGGCGGAAGTAAACACATAAAACGGAAATGAAAATTCAATTATTTCGTTCCGATTTGTTCAACGTTTGTATTTTTTTATTTTTATATTTTGTTTTTTTCTTGCGGCGAATGTCATGCAAAAAGTTGGTTAAATGAAGTTAAGCCAGTAAACGCATTTGGCCCACTGGCATCGCGAACACGTTCATTGAATATGCAGCCAGGCAACATGTCCAACGAACTTTAACCAAATTTCATTTCAGTTGAAATTTTTTCGTTGTGTATTTTTTTTATTTTTTTTATTGCTGGTTAAAAACAGCAACATTTTTGACATCTGTCCCAGGCAGGCGCCCGAACGGGTTCAGCTGTAACAGTTACAAACCGAATTTTCACAGTCGCTCCAAAAAGCAATTACCTCTTATATATTTTGAGAGCCTGAAGAAATAATTTCCAGACTTCGCTCTCAAGCTTGAGCTGATTAGCTTCAGTGGCTTACTTGGAACTGAATGTAAGGCAACTCAATACTCCGGCCGATTATAGCTTTGTCAAGCTACCTACCTGGCTGCATCGCCATCTTATCTGTGCAGCAGCTCAGTCAGAGTTAGTGTGTAGCATATATATGTAGGTATAAATCGAAGCTTGCACAGAAAATGGTGTTGAAATGTTGTTGCAAATAAAATGCTGCTTGCTAACATTTCTTCTCCTTATGCACGCATATCCAGAGCGACATCCCAGCATCCCATTGCAACTCATCCATATCCACATACCAGAATTTGTCTTTTGTGTGGCATTCTGACGACTGTCAGTTACAGCTGCCAGGCGCGCTTGTGGAAAAAAGCAGATTGTTTTGTAAATTCACCAGAAAAATTAAAATCTTCGACTACACCGAATATTTAATACCCGTTCAGACCACAGACCAACCGCTGACATCTAAATTTCGCTACACATTTAAAAAGATGACCGATTATTTCTATGCAGGTTCGGATATCTTGCTAAATAAAAATGTTTCTCATGCAAAAACTTGATTTTCGACTAATTATTCCTTTGGCAACTATATGATATAGTGATCCAATTTGACCGGCCTCAACAATAAGCTTTAAAACTGCAGAACTGGTGGCTAACTTATACTTTATTGTCTCTTTAGAAGCGTTACAAATTTCAGGATAAATTTATAACACCCAAATACCCAAGGTGCTTGTGAGATGACCGTTCGCTTTGCGACGCTTGTCGCTTTGCTCCGTTGCCACGAACGATGCAGATGTTGTAGTTCCAGTCATACGCCTTGTGGCACTTGACAAACGTTAATTTTGTTTGACGCACAGGTGATAAATAAATGTCCAGTTAAAAGTGAACTTTAAAGTATACGAACATCTCATCGTAAAACAAATCTTTAATGACTTCAAATTTGTGTCTGCTTGTCACAAAGTGGCCAACTATAAATTGCTTTGTTAGACAGGCCAACAATTGAATAATATTCATTTACATTTAAGATGTTATTCAATTTATTGTATTTTAATATGATTTTATAAAGTGTCCAAGTAGCTGTCTGGCCAAATTGCAGTCCAATGCATAACTCACCCGGTCATAAACTTAAACATGGCACAGATAGTCAGGCTAGACGAGCTGGCAAACCGTAACAGTGTCTTCAGCATCGACTCCAGTGCTGTTGTGGTCCCTGC
Organism: Drosophila melanocephala; assembly: GCA_037043625.1. NCBI lineage: Eukaryota > Metazoa > Arthropoda > Insecta > Diptera > Drosophilidae > Drosophila > Drosophila melanocephala. Next base: position 230,613 of record JBAMBD010000420.1, read on the forward strand.
TATGAGTGGGAGCACAACAGGCAACAGACAGTTACTGCTTGGCCATTTGTATGGCGTTATACTAGCATAAAAGCGTGCCTTCTCTCTGGGGGTATATGTGTGTAAGAGCGTGTGCTGATATCAACCGAAATTGCCACAATTTGCGGCTGTGTGCAATTTTGGCCACGCATCAATCTGTGCGCATGTTAACCAAAAAACCATTACAAACAAGCCCAGACAATGTCACAGATATATGTTGTTAGAGTTAGTGCGTTAAGAAGAAGGACAGAGAGAGAGAGAGAGAGAGTGCGAGTGCGCGGGTGGGAAAGCGGACGACACGTGCTGCATAGTATTTCCGTTTCCGGTTGCGCTTTTGTGCTTGAAGATGCCAAGTGCCTAATTTTATTTAATGTGTGCATTTTCCATTAGGCGAGTGGACATTACACGTTGTGTATACGCAATCATTTTTATCTAAGCAACCGTGACGCCAAATTTTTAGGTATGGTGCAACCCAATTAAATATTTGAGAAGAGCGAGAGAGAGAGAAAGATGGAGGGGGATGTGGAGTAAGGCAAAGACGCAAACATTTCAGAAGATTGTTGGTTAGTTTGGCATTCGGCTGTCTTTGACTGGAAACTTAATTAACATTTGATTGATAAAGGTCACACACACAATCACACTCGCATAAACTCACACACGCACACACTCACGTGACTGTTTTACTTTGTGTGTGTGTGAATTATTGTCTGCATGCAAATGAAAATTTGCAATGCCAGCGGCGTGTTTTCTATCCTGATTGCTTAAGCGTTTGTATGTGCGTGTGTGGCTGTGTGTGTGTGAGTCTGTGTGTATGTGTGTGTGTGTGTGTGCGTGTTCCAAATTTTAATTAGTATTATAAATTATTGCCAACGGTGTTGCAATAAAATGTGTGTGAGTTCAGTTGCTTCACACACAAGCACACTTACACACACTCACACACATAAATAGTAATTAAACTTGCCCAGACAAACTGGGCGTGACGCAGTCCCAAATCGATGGCAGCTCATGTCTCATTCCATTCACTCGCTCTATGCAAATATTTCGTTTAAATTTGCATAAAAATCACAAATTTAGTGGAATTGTCATTGACTTGATTGGGCCAATTGAATTGTGCACTGCTTGAAAAGCAGCAGGCAGCAGACTTTGCTCAACTGTTGCTAAGCTACTTAGCAATGGTAGCAACCCCATCCCATCAAGCCGCCGTTTCTACTTTTATCATGTGAGCAGAAAATTGCATTTTTCTTATCACTTATGCTGCCCATTCAATTGGCGAATGCCAAATGGCAAAGCTATCTGCAAAATATATCAGCAAAGATATCGACAAGGAAAGAAGGAAGGGGGAGCGGGTGCTGGTGCGTGAGCGGGCATGCTTACAAAGGACTAAAATTGATTTGAGTTTAGCGCATTGAGCACTCGACTGAGATGAAATAACCTTTGGCAACCAATTTAGTCAGTTGCAACAACATTTACCCAAGATGTCACAGAGGGGAAGTTCGCATTGAAATTGAAGCCCAATTTCAATCATCATTTGACGCACTTTATCATATGTATTAAGAATTTATTGATATACGCCAAAAGAGCTATAAAATACTTCAACACAAGAGAGAGCGAAGCAAATACCCCAAATCCCGAAACCCAAAAAAAAAGCTAAATTGTAAAGCTAAAACCGAAAGTGAACATGGAATAGAAGGAAAAGAAGGAAAGGCGGCGGCAGCCATGGAGAAAATTCAATAAATTGCTTGGCTCGACATAAAATAATGTTGCATTATAGACTCGACCGCCACAGGCAGCACAGCCAAAAAAAAAAACCGCCAAATGTTGCCCTGGGGAGCGCGTTACAATGTCGAGCCAAGGATGGCACCAATCAAGCAACAAAAACAACAACAACAAAAATAACGGACAGACGACAGATACTACGTGTGGTATACACCAACTGCAATACCCCACCTCCAAAGCACCACTCATGCCTTCGTCTGTCCATCCAAGCAGCCTTTGGTAAGGATTTTCCTTCTATTTTGGGTTTTATTTTTTATTTTTTTGTAGTAATTCAAATTTAGCTGGGCAGACGAAACAATGACAATCGAAATGGCAATGAAACAGCCAATGCTTGTGGTTTGGTGGGCCATAATAGTGGGGCGGGTGGGTGTGCACTCGCGGGCCAAGCATCGATTTCCATTTATGTTTTATGGGACGTAAAATGATTGGGCTCCAGAACGGAAGGCGACAATCGACACGAGCCAAAAGAGACACGAGATGTTGCAAAGCGACATCCAAATGCGTATCGAAGTGCAGAAAAACGGCCAACTCGGAATGATCGAGTTAAGCGATACCCTGTCGAAGATTTTAGCAGTGCGAATTTTAATTTATCTATAACAACGAAGTTTTGTTAGTGATTAATAAAATATTCAGGATGAGACAATGCTGGTCTCTATTTAAACATATAACAAAGCATTTTTTTTTTTAAACAAGATTGGCTTTCGCACAATGTTCTGTTTATTCCTCCCATTCTGTTCGCAAGGAATTAAGGAAACAATTGGGATATTAAATAAATTCGAAAGAAAATATTAATCATTTTCCTTGCAGTAATTTTTTTCAATTTGTAATAATAAGTATTTAAAGTCTTGATTCTTTTCAACTTTAAATTTTTTTTGTAAAATTATATACCCTCTTCAGGCAGCTTATAGGGTATAACTTGGCTCGCATCTAAAAAAGTCAGATAAGGGCGTGCAATGGGTGGAACCAACGTGGCCGATATCAGCAAATCGTTCGCTGTTCATTTTGAGGCACGCGAAGCTGCTGTGTAAATTACAGCTTCCGTTCTTTCCCTCTCCATCTCTCTCTCGCTCTCACTCGCCTGCTACAAATAACAGCAGTCTCACTCCATCTTTGGCTTTTTATTTATGTGTTTGGGTTTTGGCTGCCTTTTGTTACTGTTCGCATATCTTGAAAAGTTGGCGTGTGTTGTTGTCACGCCGGCTATCATCTTAACTTGATGTGGTGTTAAGTATTGTTGCTGTTGTTGTACTTGAAATGATGAACTGACAGCTGCTGTGCGCTTGAGTGTGTGAGTGTGTGAGTGTCTGCGTGTGTGTGAGTAATGGCTAGCTTCAAGTGGTAAACGAGCTCTTTAAGTTGCCACTGCATGTGTCGCCTAGCAAATAGTCCCACAGATTCAAAGTTGTCCATATCTTAACCAGAAAAATTACAGAGAAGAAATAGAAAATTTTAAATGTGATTTTAGTTTAGTTTGCTTCGTCATATTTAGAGTTTTTACAATTTTGAATTGAAAATACATTAAGTCCATCCAATCCAGCCAGAAAGTTTCTGCGAGCTGTCTAATGTCTTTTGCTGATTGAGCTGAGTTCATTAAATTCATTGTTCCGCTTTTACATAATTGAGATTCCCCAAACTTTGCACCAAATTCCGCACATAAATTTCAATAGCGGCAAGTTCATCGATCAAACTGCGCCGACGACCATTAATGACTAAATTATTGATTGAAAATCAATCGGAAATAAAGAGGAATTAGCCGATTGTCAAAAATGTAAGAATATGCCCCAATATGCGCATCATTTCAATTTGCTTGGCCAAAATGAGGCTAAGCGGCTTATGTTCCTGTGTTACCCGTGTGAGGCTACCAAAGAGAATAGGGCTCGAGTCCCTCCCTTTGTACCTTAGTCTGCCTGTATGTGTGGGTGTGTTTCTGTGTGTGCAGCTAAGTGAATAAAAATCTTTTTGCACAATTCATTAAACGCAAATTATGCCCCAGAGATGGACGCGGTAAAGAAGGCACATTGGCATTGCCATTGGCTTTGCCCTTTTCTGTGTTATTTGTTTGCCACGCACACGCCAGGCATACAAATTCAACACACACAAGCAAACACACACACACACACACACACACATACACATGCATACATAAAAGCGTGCAAAAGGATTCATGTATACACACAAGTGCGCCAGACGCTGGCTGGCACTTTGGTGTCTGGTCAAAAAGACAATGAACCCGACGGAAAATAAAGAAAAACGTGGCCAACAAGAACAACAACAAGTGCAAAGCAAAAAAAGTATTTGCCTTGTACAAGTGAAAAAAGGTAATAAAGTTCACTCCCCTAACATTATTTGGATCACAGCTGTGGAGCACGTGGCTGAGCACGGCAGAAGAAGATACCCTAACCCTCTCCCGAAAAAAATTTGATATTAAAAAAATAATGAAATATATACAGTAAATACGTATTATAAAGTATTATTTCTTTCTCTCATTAATTTCATATACCATATAGCTTGCACAATAGTTGCACTCATACGATTTTTTTTGTTTTTTAACAATTTCAGTGAAAAACTGCTCTAATTATTATTAAATATGTATATATAAAATCTAATATCGCTTTTTAATAAAGTAAATCTTGTCTACAAGGCTAATTCTCAGTGTCGATTATAATTCCTTACGATATTATTAATAATAAAACATAGAATATATTGTTTTGTTAAAATTGTGTCATCAGTAATTTGCAAATGTATTCCAAATATATACAATTGAATAAATTGAGTCGAAAAATTGACGTTGGATCTTGAGAACTATGTAGTGTGTTGCCTCGTCGAGCACCCTATATTTTCATTGTTGTTCTTTGAGGTTATGTTGCTGTTGTTACCGTGCTTGAGCCTAACAAAGTTTCTGGCCATGGAAACACACGCAGGAAATGGCCAGGCCATAGATAAATAAAACTTGACAGCAATTTATTGTCACACTTAGCACAAGTTGGTAAGTCAGGGGTGTGCACACACAGGTTGGCGGGGAGAGGGACGAGTTAACGTACACTGTCCATTGTTATGTAAATGGTGCGTAAGTTGCTAACGTAAAAGAAAACAAGTTTTTGGGCGCATTGCGTATACGCAACGTTGCAATTGCCGCTCAATTTGCAAGCAAGGGAAACCGTTGGTTAAGAGAAGGCCCAGACTGTCGGCTGTCATTGTTGCTGTCGATTTAATGTCATGGCAAGGCCACAAACAGGGACGAGGACAACAACAAGAGGCATGTGGAATGAAAAGGGCGCTGAGTTTCTATACTACTTTTGTTTTGCAGCGCGTTGCGTTTTCATTATTGAACCACTTGATGGCGCCAGTAAAAGAGCGCATTGTTTTTCAATCTTTACTCTGTGGAGTCCATACAATATTTATAAGCTGATTGCTGCCAGCAACACACAATTACAGACTTCACAGTCGACAGAGTTGTATAAGGAGTTGGAGAGGGAAGAAAGAGAGAGAGAGAGAGAGTTAGAGCGATGGAACAACAAGGTTACCCTTAGCTCAGAATGTGTGACAATCAATGACAGTTCCGTCGCTTGGCTTTCTGTCATTTCACTCTTCCATCTCCTCTCCTCTCCTTTCCGCTCCTCTACTGTATTTGTCTTGCATTTCCCTTCAGGCCAATGCCGCGCTGCGGCATCATTTGTTGCTTTTTGACGTTTGGCGTGCAGTTAGAAAATTGGTATGGGAAAACTATTTTTCAACAGGTAACATGGGCCCACACCCCTTATCACTCACCCGCCCCTCTGGCCACTCGGCGTTTCTGGCCGGACTACGCGAAGTGCTTGGCAAATACTCGTAGCTCAGTTTTTGCCCTTGTTTGTCAATTGTTGAGTGTTTTATTTTCTTTTATTTTTTATTTATTTTTTTTTTTAAATAGCTGGAGGAAAATCAATGGCCTCAGAGAGAACATAGAGTATTAAAGCTCATGACTGAAATTGAAATTCCAAGGCAAAAAAGGGAAACGTTTTTGCTTTTTACATCAGGGCTTATCGGTTTTTTTTCCATATATTTGAAACAAACAAAACGAGCCAACAATAAATTTTGCAGCGCATACTTCAAATGTCAAATGCGGCAGCGATAAAAATTTCTTTATTGTGCCAAAACACACACAGTACAAGAAGAAGAAGGGAAACAACAACAATTGCTTCTGGACTTTGAATGCTTTTCATTGCATTCCCCTTTTACTGCCTTTTACTTTGACAGTTTTTGCAATTTATATTTATTTTGGCAACTTCAAATATTGCCAAACACACACACACACACACACACACACACACACACACACATACACACATACTAAGCAAGCAACCCCTCAATCAAGACCCCGCACTTCGACCCCGCTCTTTTCACTGACCAATGGACAAGGGACTTGTGCATAAATTAAGATTATCGCGCTCCTGCTGCTTAGCATGTTAGCCTGCCTTGGCCAAGTTACTGTTGACCTATTAACTGTCAGCTGTCTGCTACCTAATTTATTGCAAATGTCAAAGTCGAATGCCAGGCAGCGAGCCACTCTCTACAACGCCTTGATGATATTCACAATTGTCAAGTTGTCGTTAATTAAAAACTCGCACTTGGCAGCAGCACTGATTGCTGCCAGTGATTCGTGGTCCATAGGACAATCATTAATGTTGGCAATCGGCCCAAATGGCTAACGACATTGGCCACAGCTAATCATCAACAGCAATAGTAGCAGTAGCCATTTGAACAGCTTGCCATATTTTGAGTAGCTCGTCAATGGGTTGAAGTTGACAACTAATGAATTTGCTTGGGTGCTGAAGCTGTCGCATGAGATTCAGCTTCCGCCTCAGATGTTATAAGCGTTAAAGTTAAAGTTCAGCTACAGTTATGCTTGAGCCCATTTAAGTTGGCAGTAAGCTCAAAAACAAGCATTATGCGGTTGGCCAAAACGAGACGCCTATTCGGCAAACTGAGAGCTGACCACTAAGCACGGCTCACAAGCCATGTAAATTATTTGCATAAGTACTCGAAGCTCGACCCGGGTCACGAATCGCTCCAGTTGAGTTCATTGTTGGGCTACGGCACGTGCTGGCCATATTTAAGCACACACACATTCTGATCATTGCCCGGCCATTAGCTGAGAACGGAGCCAGTCGAGACTGGCCAGCCCGTTGGCCAGTCAGTCGGCCATCGGGGCCTCCTTATTATTTTAATGGCCATTATACTGTGTCGATTTCGAGTTGTTCTTGCGTTGTGTCATCTCATTCTCAGCCTCACGCTCAGAACCATTCTCATTCTCCCATTTTAATACCAGTTTAATACAATTTTTTATGCTATGCTTTAGCCAAATAAATACGTGCTCAAATTCTGTCCCAAAAATTACGCTTTATTTCGTTTCAATGATTTGACATATTCCCATGCAGCAGCTACAAATGACGCCGTCTCATTGCACAATATTAAGCCAATAAACTCGTTAGAAAAATATTGATAAGCATAGTGATATAAATGGAAAGAGGAAGAGAGGGAAAGAATCAAAATGTAATAGTAGTGATAACATATTGACACAAATATTGATAAATGAACTGAAATGCTGATATAGAGAGGGAGAGTAAGCGAATCTACAATTTATTAATGGAATATTTTTTTATTTTTTGTCACAAGCTAAAATGTTATTTGATTGATATTCGCGAAACTAATGCAGTTATCGATAAATTGAGATAAACCTGATCTGCTTATGGTATCCGAGAACTTATATACCAAGCCTATAAGTTGACTCTCAGATTGGCTGGTTTAAGCAGACGGACACACAGATATGGCAAATTCGACTCGACTTTTGATACTGATGAATAATATATTCATATACTTTGTGTGATCATGACATGCTTTCAATTTAATCTTCAAATTTTAAATCGGTTCAGGGTATACAATTATATATAAATTTGTATATAGATTTATATAGAAATATACATATCTCTACAGGATTCATTTACAGTATGTAGATACAATAACAATTCCTTGACAAGTTTTTGCTCAATTTCTGCATTGTAAATATTTATAATATACAATTATTTCGTCATAGCATTTATATGATTAAAAGCTCTTTTTGTGCTTGCGATAAGCGATAAGTCACTTAACGATTAGAAATGATTGTACAAAATATTTCGAATTATTTATCATCGTTGAACATGAAACTGTTTGTACAATACTCCCAAAATAACAAATGACGCAATTACTTCAGTGTAAATAGAGATAATCAATATGTCGAATCTTATTAATGTATATAAAAACGAAACAAAATAAATATTTGTGTTGGATTTGCTAGATCCGATCGCACAGTTTCACAGCGTATACAAACAAGATAACGATATTCTGCAGGAATCAAAGTTTTTATTTATCTAACGACGCGACTCATTCGGCAGTCTAAAACGGAGTGTGATTACATGCTATTGTGAAATTAATATTTGAGTACATACGAATGAAGGAACAATGCAAAACTTAAGATAAGCTAAATAAGAGTTGCCAGATTGTTACACTGCATACAATAGAGTCACATTTGCAACAATTTGCTCATTTCGTTTGTTTTTTTTAATGGTTTTAAGAAATATTTAATAACAAAGGAAACTTAATTATAACCATAACATTTTAGTACAATTCTGAATATTTTCAGAGTTGCCTGAGGTGTCCATTTTTCTTTTCAAAATATTTCACTTGGGTCTCTTTTCGTATCATCGTTCGCACTCCTGGGATAAATTGGCTAGCTTTTTTTTTTTGTGATTTTTTGTTACAGTTTGTCGCGAGTTTTGTTGTGTATTAGAAAAGTTATTCAGTTGGTTTGTTTGCAAATGAGCGCATTAAAAAAATGATGGGTACAAATTAAATTTTGGAATTGAGTAATTTATGCAATTCGCTTTCTGTCACATTTGTACAAAATTTAATTTGATAACATAAGTTCAACATCGGCTGCTGCGTTGCTCTGAGCCATTGGCTTTGGCTCTTTGGGTTTACGAAATGCAAATTGGAGCATCAACAAGTTGGACAAACTTTGGGGCAAGTTTTAAGCGACAAGTGGCAAGAATCCGCATGGAAGCAGACAGTTTTTAATTAAAATTATCACATAAGGGAAATGCGTTGCGTTGATGATGATGCTGCCGCATGCCACTTGCTACTTGCCACTTGCCTCTCTAATTAGCAGCCGCCGATCATCTCTGTCTGCCTCTTAACTTAGGCAAATAGTAGCATAATTATATATGTGTATATAAGTGTGCATTCTCAAATCAATTGCTTCGAATACAGTTTCATTACTGTGCTTTACGGCTTTCAACAATTTGTGGCAGTCGAGCTAATGTTGCATTCGTTATTGTTACTTTTCGTTGAGTTTGGCATTTTTGGGGCACAAATATCAAAGTTAGTTTTTGCACCAAAGTTTGGTACTCCATTTGATCCTGTGTGTGTGTGTGTCTGTGTGTATGAATGTTTGCTTCTGCCTGGTCTATAAACTTTGTCCGCCTGTGATTCAATGTAGCGCAGCCGGTTGTACAGCAACTTTATTTCACAAAATTAACAGCTAACTTTGATTTTTCTGTTAAATCTTAAATCTGAACTTCTCTTTCTGAATTCAAGATTAAATTATAGTCTAAGTCATATTTAACGGACTTTTTGCCTCATACGGAGGTGACAGCTTAGTCTGAAAGACTTCAGTATTTGTTTCTTCAGCTCCAACGGTCAAATCCACATAATGATTGTATATTACGTTCAGTAACGGAGCTATGAGAACTGCAAAAGTTTGCTTAAGTCTAAAAAGCCAATTTTTGGTACTGTTTGGAACTCACCTGCACTTGACCAAGGTAAAAGGATGAAAAGAGACGAGTTACCGAGGCACAAGTGCACTAATCCAGCATAAAGCATTGCTATAAAGCAAACTGATGTCACGACCATCCAGAAAAGCAAAAACTTATCAAAATGCTGTGGATGGGCTCGCAGTACGCCAAAAAGCAGCACAATCGTTGCAGTAAATTGAAGCAAACGAATTAGCTCCAGTCTCGAATCCCCTATAAAAGAAATAATCTCTGAATTGGGCGCACTTTCAATTTATTTACTACTCACAAGGTAACACATTTGTAACCATTGACAGTCCAAAAACCACAAGCCCAATGGCGATTTGAAAAGCTTGCTTGAATACAAACATTTCGACACAACGGTTCAAAGATAAATGAACCATCGACGAACGTACGAACAACATATAATCTAAGTCAATATTGATATTCTCTTTATACGATTGCACTCATGCTCTCTCTCTCTCTCTCTCTTTGCTATCTTATAAACTGTTGTGATCTCATATTTTCAATTTGGCCACTTTATTGCATGTGTGGATTATATATAGTGTAAATACAATATTAACTCTCAATTCAGTATTGAGACTGCCAAATTGCCAGTGGTGGCATATGAAGGCGGTGGGTCCTTATTTTCCGCGATCCCATTGTTTTCGATTGCCATAGGTGTTTTTACTGCGTTGCTATTTGTTAAATCCTCAAACTCTTCAAATACACAATGCATCACGTAGGCCAGAAGAGCTATAATGAAAGTAAATTAAGATAAGATATTATGATTATTTTTTATTTATGTTCCTTATTGGTCGTGCCACAAGTACAGAAAATCATTTTGGCTTATTAATATAGTAATTAACAACTTACCCGTAGCTGCCAACAAAACAATAAATCCGAGGAACAGTAGGATAAACGTTCCAAAATAGTAAAAATTAAAAAGATCTTTGGTAATATATACCAAATTACAATAGGAGAGGACGCCTAAGAAGAACGTTGATATGCCCAGCCAGATTAGAAGGAACTTATCCTTATGCTGCGGATTCTTCTTGTAAATACCATAGAGCAAAAAAATAGTTGCCAACAGCTGCACTCCTCGCACAATGTCCAGTAATTCTCGCACTATATGAGAAACATGTATATATTCTTTACTAGAATTATAATTTTAGTAGTAGCTCAATACCTTGATAGTCGCGTATTGCAAATGTGGCCAGTGACAGGCCCATGGCAATCAGGCCACTTGCGATTAGTTTATTGCGCTTGCTTAACATTTTAACTCAATGATTTGAAGCCAACTGAAATGATGAAAGTCGGTGCAAATATTTACAAATATTTTTATTCAATCTATCACTTATCAGGTAAATCTCTCTCTGCTCTTTCGCTCTCGCTTCTCTCGCTCTCTCTCAGTTTATCAATTCTGTTGTGAGTTGGTGGGTTGAGGTGCTTTATCTCAACTCGTCATACTCGTGATATATCAGGAAAGCGACGACAGGTGGCAAATAATTACTTAGCTGCAATCAGTAATTACTTGGGTAATTGGCGAATTATCTATTGGCGATAGTTAAATAACTCAAAACAAAATATCGAGTCTGTAATGTATTTAAAGTAAAGTTTGGCCAGAAAGAATATTAATATGACCAGCGAGAAAAGTAGACATATGTCCCTCTGAAGAATGGCACAGAACATGATCCCAATATACAAAGTGTAAATTGGATTAACATATGTACACACATCCTACTCAGTTGATGCTAGTATTACTTTTGGGGTTTGCTTATTTTATTTGCTGCTGTTTTGTTTGTTTAATTAACACACGTGATTATAGTTCATTTTTTTGTTGTCCTTAAGATCAAGCTTAAGTGCTTTAGCCGGGTCATAATAACCTTTTGACAACTCGCTTGACCAATAAGTCAAAAGTAGCACCCATAAGAAAACCAATTGGTCTCACAGACTTTGGCTTTTTCATTGACGCCAGAGCTATGAAAAGTTCATAGAGAAAAATAAATACATAACTAAATCAAGCATACACACACATGTGTAGAGACGGGGCACATTGTTTACACATTCATTGAAGGCTGAACTTTTGTTATTTGTGCATAGGAAACTTTTGTTTTTTGGGGTTTTAATGGCAATTACTTTTACATTAAGATAGCTAAGTTCTTAAATTGGCTGCCTACAACATTAACAGGTGCAGGATATGCTTTCACAAATATCGTGAGAAACGAAAGTTTTTAAGTTTTCATGCAGGCAGCAGCAAAAGTTGTTCGCAACTTTTTAGCGAATTGAGTTTTTAATTAAAATTTGTTTTCCTCCAACACACATACATACACACTTACACGCACAGCTGAGAGCATTTGTGGATGTGCGTGTGTGTGTGTGGGTGTGTATCTCGCATAAGTCATTACACGAATTTTGGCAGCGTCCGTGTCTTCATTGGAATGCGTAATTTATGAATATTTGTAATTAACAGGCCTGCAAAAATCATAATAAATTTCATCTAATTGCATTTTTATGGTGCCAAAAATTTTCTTTTCGTGTGAATGAATCATACAAAGCCTATAAATAACGCCCATACTGCTAGACATTTTGGCGCACTTCATTAAATCATGGAAGTGGGCGTGGTTTAATGGTATGTATTACATACCACAACAACTTTGATCAAGTCTTGATGCTCTACAAAATGTTTTAGAAGAGATAGTTGAGTAAATTAGAACGAATGCAAAGGGATTCGTAACTTCTGTAAAAAAAAAACAAATTTTTCCTTTCTTTTTTATCTCGTCGTGCAACGTTTTTTGTTTTAGATTTTTAAAATGTATTCAAGGCGTAAAATATGACCATATTAAAGAGCCTTTAATATGCTTTGATCTTCTGTAATAATCGTTAATCCTTAATTGGCATAGAAAAAATAAAAGTTCGGAACACATTTCTTTGCAACATAACTGCATTTTGTAACAGGATATCATCTAGTCGAGCCGTTTTTACCTGAGTACTTGTATCAGTTTTTATTTTCATTTACTGCTTTTCTTTGGTGCACCTCGATTGTATATTAATTTGCTAGTTTATTAGGCGTGATGGTAAAAATTGAGCAAAACTTTTACCATTAGCGAAAATCTTATCACAATTTTCAGTTACTCATGAATCAAAAAGTGCGCGACGGCAAGTCGGATATAAGCCGCAGCACATTGGGGAGCCAAAGAGAGAAGCCTTCTGTCTCCCTGCCAGCCGGTCTGACAAATGAGCTGGTGCAGCGGTAAAGGGAGCCTTTTCTGGGCAAATAACAGTAGGTGAAGGAAGTGTGATTTTACGAGTTAAACATACATATATCAGCTACCATTCAAATAAGTTAGGGAAAGGCCCACGAAATGCTGTTCATTTATTTCATTTAAATGCGCATTTAAATCTATTTAAAAGTCCACATGAGCCGGGCACAAAGCCGAAGAGACAGAACCTCTCCTTCTTCAGTTGCAAAATAAAGGGCAAATAAAAGGCAAGGCACAAACTGTGTTCTATTCAGTGAGGTTAGGTTTGGTTCGGTTCAGTTGTATTCAGTAGAGTTCATGTGGGGTACGAGTTCAAGCTCTCAGCATGATTTAACGATAATGAAGGTATTTACGAGTTTAGCCTTAGAGTCTGGCAAAAGCAAAACTCATCATAATGCCGGCAGTAGCAGCAGTAGCAAGAACAGCAAAAGGTTACACATACTATACCACACACACACAACACACACAGCTACGCACACTCACACACACATACACATAAAGAGTGTACCTGATGCTGACATAGAGTTGTCTTGTTGGTACGTATGTCTTGGCACTTCTAAGATGTTTTGCAAAACTTTTTTTGCTGTCGTCGTTGATAAGGACAATAGCAATGACAACTACTCGAAGCGACAGCACCCAAACCAAACACCAAGCCAACCTGTCCAGCCCAATGATGCTGCACAATAGCTAAAAGTTGTACACCTTTCCATAATCGACTTGAGCTGAAACACGTTATCCGGAAAAGGGAATGCCAACGCACATTTTGCGCTAATAAAATTTAATTTGCTATAAAATGTCTTTTCATATACGTATACATACATATGTACATATGGATCTGCTCGCATACATATTCTTGAATCTTCTATATGCCATAAAACAACGTCAATATAATTAAAATGAGTGAAATGAAAATTTCATTTTCCAATTTAAGAGCAAAGAAGTCATTTTTAGTGCCTATTAATATTTACCAGTTGCATTGAATTCAAATTAACCGAAAGCCAAGGCAAACATGAAAATCGAAGCAATAAAAATTAATATATGCAAAAGGCAAAGCAAAATTCAGTAGCGACTCAAATATGCCCTGTAAATCAGGAATATATATATAACTCGTACTCTACTTAAGGCATATAACATTTATTAATTAATGCATGTCGAGTAATGGAATGCGAGCAAGAATTAGTTTTGTCTTAAGTTTTTTTTTTTAATCGGGACGCGAATTTTGGCTTTATTATACCATGCACCCATTAAAAATGGGTTAAAAGGTATAATGGCTTTGTGCAAATGTATGTAACAGGCAGAAGGAGCATCTCCGACCCCATCAAGTAGTATATTCTTGATCAGGTCAACAAGCGAGTCGATATAGCCATGTCCGTATGTCCGTCCGTCCGTCCGTCCGTCCGCCCGTCCGTATGAACACCTAGATCTCAGAGACTATAAGAGCTAGAGACTTCAAATTTGAAATATACAATATGTAGGTTCTCGTATACCAGGCCAGATCAAGTTTGCTTTATTTTATCGATAACCGCATCCGTTTTTCGATTATCGATACATTTAAATTTCCGATAACAATAAATACTGCAATTTTTAAGGCAAAATCTTCTAATTAATATATAATATGCATATGCATTTTATTGATCAACTGCCCAATTTCATCAAGATCGGATAAGAAAGACCCAAGTTATTTTCGAAAATATATTATTATATTGATCTCATTTCCATCAGCAGCTGCAAGCATTTTCTGTATGCATAAATATGCGACCGCATGTGTGAGAAAGATATGACATGATAATCGACGCGAGCGTCAATGTCTTCGTGTGTATTATATATGTATGTATGTATTTATGTATATGCACGTGTTTGTTGCCAGTCAGCTAGGATCAGATCGGGCTTGTGATTAAAAACATGCGCTGCTCGTTTTTTTTACTCTTCAGTGTCTGAGCTTGCTATAAGAAATGAGTGCACTTGCAGACCTACTCACATTTGGGTGCAAAACTTATTATAGGGCCATTTGCCAATAGTTTTAGAATATATTTAACAGCTGGGTTCAGGGTAAATCGTAGTCGATCTCACTCGACTACAGCACTCTTACTGGTTTTTTAATACCTTTTTGAGTCAAATTAAACATACGCGAATTCAATAAAACCCATTTAATTTAAGTGTAAGGGATGCGTTAGACAAGTTTAGCTGCTTTTCAATAATACGAATAGAAAGTAATCGTTCCCCATACCTTAGTTATAGTTTCCGGTGAGGGTTTAAAATGAACAACGTCGAATTTTCATTTCTTTTCTATGTAACATACTGAACAATTTCCCAGAACAGCGACTGCTTACTCTCATCACCCCCAAGCCGACTCTGACTAAGAGTCAGACACAGAATTAGACTGGCCGTGGCACCGAGTAATATATATATTTTATGATGCATCCGTCTGCTTTGCAGCATAAATCCACTTGTCATCATTGTCGTCCCAGCCAAGTTAGCCCTGGAATGAGACTATGCTTGCAATATATGTGTGTGGCTGTTGCTGTTGCTGCCGCGGTTGCCATTGTTGTTGCTGCTGTTGTGGGTAGTTGGCGAGAACAAAGACGCTGCGAACTTAACCTGGCAGGTCACCAAAATCGTATTATAGAGCGGTTGAGCTGGCTGCCAGAGTGGAGCTTGTCGCCTTTTTAAATGCAACGTTGCACGTGCCTCGTATTCGCTTTCAAGCGTGAACAATAGTCGACTCCGCGATTGTTGCGCAAATTCGTCAACAATTTGTGGCAGCTGACAAACTTGTCGAAATTATGCTCATCCGCCTGGCTGCTGTGGCACTTGTGTTCGCCTCATTTAGTCAACCCCATGCCCCAAAAACTTATTATCGAAGTGCTGCTGCTGTTTCAAGTGGCCTTGAGTCCCGACAATAGCTTGAAGTGCGGTATTTGCTTGACAGCTGGCATGCGCCCAAAAATGCTTTTGGGGTATACCACCTGAACCACATGCATTTCCATTTAATTGTAGCTGCTGTTTTATGTCTGCATTAACGGTAATAATTGGAAAAGACAATGCCAACGGTTTTAGTACTATTATCTGGCTCGAGCTAGCTGCGGTACATGCGGCGTATAAGCAATGTTTCCCATATGACTGCTGCGGATTCAACTTCAGTGTCTACTTTGTAGTTGCATAGACTTGGCGAAGACTAAGTCCCCCAAAATTTAAAAAGAAATTACTAAAGAAGAGCACTTATAAATTAAAGGTACTATATGTTGAACAAGTCATTTTAAGAACACGCAAGTTTCGAATAATTTCGAAAAATTGGTTTGCATATTAAGTCTTTGAATAAATTTTATAAATTACTATTGGTTTTGTGCAATGTCCGTCATTCTGTCTGTCCATCAGTCACCCTTAGAGGTAGGGACTTGAAACTTGGAACATCTACTGGTCTGTGTCTGCATCAAAGTGTTAAAAGTTGAGTGCTACGTCCACTGAGGGACTAGGAAATCGATAAAATTGATATCATATATCTCCAACAATTTTAAGGTTAAAGTCACCAAATTTGGTGATTAATAGCTAAATTAGAAGATTTCTAGGAACATTCTCTAATAACATTTTTGTCCAAGCCCACTTCCGCTCCCAAAATTTCCAAAGGAACGTTACTAGATTATATCTACCGCAAATTGAAAGGCAAGCTTGGACAGTACTTCTTGGCCACACCCACCCTATTCTTTGTTACTTGTTATACGCTGTAATAACTTATGGCATCAAAGTTTTTCGCAGTCGGCAGTCTGAAAGGTATCATCTATTTTTGGAAAGTGTTATTTGAACTACACTTTTACCTTTGCACATTTTCAATTATAATAATTATTAACAGCTAGCTTTTTGAAGGGCTTGGAGCTGGGTGGGAAGGGGGGTGGTAGTGTTTTGGTTTGGTTTTTAACTCACCTGAGCAATGCACTTGATGCCTGCGCAATTTCCTTTCTGTGCATTGTCCTTGCGCGTTTGCTGTCGCTGATGTTGCTGACGTTGTTGCAGTTATAGTTGTAGTTGTTTTAAGTGTTTTTTCCGGGCACTTGTAGTTGTTGTGTCTTTTTGTCTTTAGTTTTTCGTCTCTTTTTTTTGTGTTACTTTCCGTTGTGCCATTTCGCCCAAAGGCAACTTTTAACATTTAATGATGCTGCTTTGTATTTTAATACGCTTTGCTTGCTTGGAAGCTAACCAACACCCACTGCCAGCGCGTGCCATAAGCAGTGCTTTGTAAAAACTTTTAAGTAGACATGGAACGTGGCCAACATGCCCAGCCAGCCCATCATCAACCCCATCTAAAACCAACGAAAACGCCAACCAGCCCATTGGATTTTGTTGTTGTTGCTTTTAGCGTCTACTCAGTTCCAATTTTTTGCGCTGCCTGCTCAGCCTGCCAAGGTGTTTGCAGCAATTTGTGTCACCCGGCTCGGATTCGAGCTCCAGTTCTTCTCTTCCCCTTCCACTTCCTCCTCTTTTTCGTTGGCTGTTCTTTTAGTCGTGTCCTTGACAAGACTGAAGCTGTTGCCACAGCGTGCGGTGCACAGATTGTGCCAATTTAACCTGTTGCTTTTGAGTTGCAGCCCGCTTGCGTTAACTTCAGTTCGTCTGGCTCATTTCTTATGGCTGCTGTTTGCTCATTTCTTGAGAAGACTTCAGCGACTTCAATTTCAAATAAAACTGGGAACTGGTTGTTGTTTTCTTTCTATTCACATTGCCCATGGCTGAGTCGAAGTTTGTCGAAGCAAAGTCGAAAATGAATTGCATTGTACTTAAGTTCGTTACAGTTTTCATGCAACTGCAACTGCAACTCTGAACTCAAATCGCTTTTGCAATGCCAAACTTTGCGACACTTCGCACAAAATCACAAAATTGCAATTCGCTGAATTTGGGAACAATTTACAAAATTAAGTTGGCTAAAAGTTGGAAACAAAGCAAGGTTAAGCAGAACAAGGAAAGCGAGTGGGAGAAAAGGCATTTGCCGCTGGCATTCTTGCAACTTGGCTAAGAACGTATAACTTAAGACAGGTCGCGTTCAATGCGGTAGTCAAGCGCCAACTTATGAGGAGCTTTGTTCGCAATGCCATAGCTGAGAGTTTTCAGCAAAAGTTTTTGGCAAGTGGACGAACTCAGATCATGACTCAAACTGGGCAAGACGGATTGGCACTTGGGTCAATCTGCCAGAGAATGAACTGTTTCGTCTACATCGTCGACTATTTTCATTTTGCACATGTGAGAAATGCAAATTCAATCGCTGCTCCTAGACAATTACAAATTAATTTCACACGTGACTAAGTCAACATGGCAGCAGGAGAAACATCAGCTTACCAACATTAGGTTCGGCCCGAAGGCGAAAGGCAGCAAACTAACATAACGTCAGTCATATGACATTCAATTACGAAAAGTTGTTGCATTCTGATGAGCAAATGTGTCATATAATGTGCTCCTGCAATGCATAACCTCCCATATCTGCCCTAACCTTTTCAGCACCTCCAAGGATACTGCATGCTCATTGCTGATCCCAAGGGAAGCGTCATCGATGATGTTGATTTTGCAGCTAAGACTGTTGCTTAAGCTGGGTAACAATGGTTCATCTGTACATGTGCGTGTCTAAGTGTGCGTCAGTTTTGCAGAGCAGTACATTGAACAGAGAAGCCATAGCAAATGGAAAACTTTCGAGTAGGTCACTCGCATAGATTGTTATTTATTGATAAAATTTAATTAATGAAGCTTTTATCTGATGACTGATCAATATACAAATATATTTCCATAAAAATTGTTTACGGTTTGAGTTGGTGAAATATAGAGAACATGCTATTAGAAATGCTCGCATATAAAATCATTTAAACAGAAATAACTACAATCAGTTGCTTAATGCAGTCTATTTCTCTTCTCATACCCTCGTATATATTCTTGATCAACATCACAAGCCGAGCCTATATAGCCTGCTTTTATGCAAACTGTTAAAAATATGTAAAAGATCAATACAACATTCCGATTACTAATGTTAATAACAGGGACATTGAAACTGCGCTCGATACCGCAACTTAAGAATACCTTGAATAAAAGTTCTTAGTCCAACCGCCAAACCAAGTGCATCACTTTTGCCGCTTTAAAACCCAACACAAACTAATCCATCAGCTTTGACGTTATCTTTATTAAACTTGGCAGGCGATATATAAAACGATCCTGCGAATGATGACTTATTGTATGAACAACTTTTTAACCATAGCTTTCAAAGGAATAATTAGTTGGTTCTTTACATTTATCGTGAATTTTCGAAAATGTTAATGAATATGTTATGTTTGGCGTGCCTTAGCCAAAGTCATAGCCGCCTCTTCTTGTTAAAGTTGATTTAAAAAAAATTATTTTCAGTTAATACTCAGCTAGCTAAATTTTCGAACATTTTATTGAGTATGTTCTGTTTGGCGTGCCTTAGCCATAGCCATAGCCATAGCCGCCCCTTCTTGTTAAAGTTTATTTTAAAAATTTATTTTCAGTTAATACTCAGCTAGCTGAATTTTCATAATATGAATAATTATCAGAAAAATATAAAAATACATACGTATGTAAGGCTGCGCTTCAAAAAGTCGACTCCCTGGTTCTGCTGCTCTTTTACGACTCCTGTTCGAGTAAAATGCCTTTATTTATAAGAGGCAAGAAGCTTAGCATTCGCAAGTTACTCAATGTTTACGTTAGGCGTTTTAATTATTTCACCACCCAAAGAGTGTCAAATTGCACGATCACCAAAATGTCACTCGCTGAAAGACGGCAGCCGCTTAAATATTTATTCTGAATGCATGCTATACTTTAATGTCACTGTCACTCATCCTTACATATGAAATAAAAAAGCAAGCAATAATACACTTTCATAAAGCACTTTATACGTTAGCTTTTGTTTACATTCGGCAATCATGAAAATGAAATGTCTCTGGAATTCTCCATAAATACGCGCAACGCATAAGCTGAAAAATACAGAAGCCCCATGTAGCAAAGTATTTTGGAATCAGTATGTCTGGAATCGTTTTGGTAAAATGTTGCTGAACGCTCGAAAACCGCAAATTTCTATTTGCCTCTTAGTCATGGGACTGGCGCTGGCTACAAGAGTGCTGCCATTTCAATGTGACTTGAAAATTGATTATTTATTAAATGTATATCTAGTCATGGTGATATTCCTTTGGATTTACAGCTAGAACCGATAATCTGGATACAGTACACGTACTGCAGTTTGTGGCAACTGTAGTAATGATCTTTGGCGTACTGAAGGCGCATCAGCAGCATAAGGCCAACTCATGCTCTTCTGGCTGTTGTCCACAGCAATATTAATTTTCACTACATGGTTTTATGGAATTCTTGAATTTTCTGATAGACGTTATCCTTGGAGTACATGGATAATCTGGAGTGTGCTATTGGTGATCACATTCACATGGTCAGTTTCTGGTGAGTATTCAATTTCCAGCACATTAAAACATATCAAGCCTAGAAAACATTTATTAAACCTTTTCAGCTGTCTTCAGCTACATATTCATTATTATGTATGATCAATATGTGGAGTTAACACAGGGAACAGTTCCCCAAACAGATGAGGTTGAGCCGAATAAGGAAGAACCCTCCAAATTGAATGGCCAAGTAACAGTACTAATTACGCATCCGAAATATTCACCAAACGTTTAAATATTCAATTCAATGCTTGCCATTATAAATATGTATACAAACGTGTGAATAAAATGTTGTTTATTTGCTGGAAAATGTGTATGCAATGAAATGGAAGGCAAACAAATAATTTAAATGAGAAAGAAAAAGAGAGCGAACGCGAGGGCGAGACCAAGAGAGAAGGAGAGACAGCATAAGAGAGGTGTTTATGTTTTGGAGGCTAGCCACTGAGCAATGTTAGTAATGCATTCATATTCTTCCACATTGTTTATTTACATAGTTAACTTTTGCACGAAATTCGAATAAAAGAGGCAATTCCAAATTTAGGATGTATTAATTTAGTGCTAGGGTATCTTTCAGTCCAAAGCATTCTTACTTCATGTGTTGCTGTTAAGTATCAAGTAGATAAATTGACTACTTAT
The DNA here is from genome assembly GCA_037043625.1 of Drosophila melanocephala. Taxonomy (NCBI): domain Eukaryota; kingdom Metazoa; phylum Arthropoda; class Insecta; order Diptera; family Drosophilidae; genus Drosophila; species Drosophila melanocephala. The sequence continues at coordinate 251,550 of JBAMBD010000420.1, forward strand.
ATTTCTGCACTAGCGCAGGGTGTTATCGAAAATTGTCAGTTATCAGTGATTACATGGAATAATTCACTGATAACTGATTATTTTCGATAATACCCTGAACTAATGCAGAAATAGATATTTCCAACTTTAACAAACAGTAAAACAGCCGCCGATAAGATTGAAATTACTGACACAAAAAAAAATGTATTACAGATATCGTATGCTTAGATATGATTACAGGGTATTTTCTAGCGTATCACTCTTCCATTTATTATCTGACTATTCTCGCCTAATTAGCACCTCACCTTGCGATGCTTGAATTTAGTATTTAGTTCTTGCAAAGCCTTTCGGTTGAAATGTTCCTAAGCAAGCGAAATACACAAATATCAATTGGACTCGCAGTTATGGCTCTGGCCCTAGCTACGACTGTTCTAAAATATCGCTGTAAACACATTAAAATATTTATATTTTCTTCAATATAAAAAGTTTTCTTTGTAGATCGCTTTATTGATTGTTTGGCTTTTGTGAGAGCTACTCAGTTGACGGCCACAGTAGCTCTGATCTTTGGTGTTGTCCGGGCAAATCCACAGCATAAGGCAACATTTTTGCTGTTCTGGTTAAGTTTAACGACAGTGTTCCTCACTGCCTTATTCTATGTGGCTGTTGACCTGTTAAGCGAAGTCGACTTCCGATATTCTATATGGTATTTAACTGCCTTATTTCTGCTTTTGTCAGCTGCAGGTGAGTCAGTGAAATTCTCATGAAATGCCTGATAATAATTGAAGCTATAAGTTACAGCTGGTGTTGCGTACTTGATGCATATCATATATAAAGACTATACTGAATTAACCATACAAACGGTTACCGAAAGCAAGCAACCGCCTTCCTATGATTCCAGCTTACAAACCTTGTTGGTGTCATTGGGATCGTAGTCGAATATTCTATTAGAGCTCGAATATTATTGGAGTGTACACCTTCTTTTAACAAAAATACATTTATAAAACAAAACAAATCCAGCTATTTTTGCAAGTACATTAAAGACAGTATTTTTAAATACATAGACTGCAAAAATGTTAATCTTTAACCTTATTTCGCATATTCTTTATGGAACTCTCTCTAGCTTTAATCAAAATTTCAATACTAAAATAGCTTCGGGAAATCTCTGCGCTTGTTTAGCTGTAAATTACATTTTAAAATGTGTATTTTTAATTATTTGTTTACACTACAGACGAAAACTTTGTCTTTTAGTTTCCTTCAACCAATAAAGTTAACATAGAACGAATGTCTTAAAATAAATACGCTTAAACATTTGCTGCATTTATGATGAGCTGCAACCTCATAAGAAATGTTAGTTTTAATTATTTTCCTTCAGTATTAGTTTTGGCTAGACCCAAAAACTTTGTGATGTGGTCATAAGTGAATGAAACTGAAAGACAAACAAAGTAGTTTAGTCTATTTTAAACAAGTCACATAAGCGATTAACGCCTGTGTTGTAAATGAGAACTAATAAATTAGTAATACAACATTTAATGATAATGGAGCTCCAGTTGACCAGGACTGCTGACATAGACAGTAAGATTAGTCGTACATTTCAGCTGGATTCAAAAGGAAACGAGCTGTCTACCAGTGTGTATGTGATTTACTTAATGCAATTTAATTGTTGCAAGCAGCCAGCAGCAGTTACTGCCGTCCAGTAGAAGGACGCTCATTGGCAGAAGCTGAACACCTGCTTAGCTTGCACTGGCTGTGACACTAGCACTGACACCGACACTGACACTTCGCACACCGCGTTAAAATTGCCACAATGTGTCAAGAGCGCTTTGTGCAGTGGTCTTTATGTTTGGTTAGCTGCTGCTTAAGGGCTAACCAAAAAAATTGAAAACTGTGTAATGGCCAAGCATACTTATATAGATTTATACATACATATATAAACTGCTTATATCGACAGCTGGATCAACAGCAGCAATGAAAGCAACGTGTTTCGTTTTTAATAAAAACTTCAGATTTCCCTTCTTTTTTTGTGGTATTTTCTTTTTCGTTAGCAATGAGAAAATGAGAAATGGAAAAAATGTGGCAAACATGAAATATGAGCAATAAATAACGGTCGGGGCATACGTCCATCAAAGTTCTTGAGCAGAGAGAGTCTGGACGACCCATCTATTTGCCACTACTTGCAATAAAGCAGGCCATCACTTCTGTACACCCCACTGCCCGGCCACGCCGACCTCATCGCGTAGCTGAGTTGCCTGAGGCGTAACGTTGACGTTGGAAAATTAAAATTACACAGCACAACTTGCAGTGTACAAATACAAAAGTATGCGAAAAGCCATCGAAGAGAAAAGCACCGAAGCAAGAGCTCAAGCAAAAACAAACTGAGAAAGCCGGAAACAGCGTCCATTGGCGCTGGCGGCCACAATTATTATTTTTATCCCTATGTTGAAGTTCTCATCGGCATTAAGTCAACAAGCAGCCGTTCAGATTATTTTCATTCTTCAACATAGACTGCAAAAGCTCTCTCTGGAAATATTGGAAATTTTTCATTTACAAATTAAATGTTGGTCATTGAAATTTGAAATAACTCAATTCATTTACTGAATTTGATAGCATTTTATACGACAAATAAAATATCAATGTCTCATTTCACTGAAGTGAACAGTAAAAGACGACCGATAACAAAGTAATTCCCACTAAATTTGTCTTAAATAATTATAACAAAATAGGCAAAACAAGTCTTGAATTTGATTAAAACTGTCAAAAAAGTTTTGTGCTGATAACAATAAAAAAAAAACTTGACTCGTTATCTACCTTGTGCTGATAATTTGACAACCATGACTCAGAAAGGTCGCAAACACGATTAGTAGTCGCTTATACCCCCACTTAACTTTAGCTAGCCATAAAAATGAGCACTCAAAGTGCTGAGCTATGAAATTAATATGCCAAATTTTGATTTATTTTTGGGCCCGCGGGCAAATGGTCCTCAATTCAGTGCCCAAACCAATACTCATCAGTGTCAAGTGGGTGTAGTCGTAAAGTATTCGACTATATTATACCCTGCACTCAGCGATAAATTAGCTTAGTAGTTAATAATTAAATGCTCATAGTTGGACTCGTTCCATCTCTCTAAAACATAACTAATTTAATTTAAAAAATAGATTAAGTTTATTCAATTTTAAAATATAGCTGATAGACTCCTTTGGAATATCCTGAAAAACTACTACTTGTACACATTTTATGACAATACTTTATCACTCTCTGCAACGGTGGAATAAAAATATGCTACTTGAAACCCTTAGCAGTGCTCAGCTTGCACATAGTGCGCCCAATTAGCCAACAATGGACGCCAAAATGGATGCGAATGTAAATGGGAATGTGAAGGTGAGTTGTGCGCAGTGCTTTGCAGCAGCAACATCATTGCCAACAGGTGACTCATAGTTGAAGCAGCATCTAGACGGCAGTAACTCGTGGGCAGCACTTAGAATTTAAACCGTTTGAAGTGTAATTGCGCGGTTGCCGTTAGCGAGTCGCTTGTTAAAGTCACGCCAAAAAAAATGACAAGCATGCACAACCATTAAAATACCCAGCAAATAAAATAATATTTCGAATACGTAAAAAATATAAATAAAATAAAAACTCAGCACTTCGCGTCACATCAACTAATAATCCAACCTTAAGATCTGGACTTCTGCCTAAGGACATGAAGAACATTGTGGCAGCTGCAGCTGTCATGTGGCAGCATGGTAGCCAGCAAGTGCATTAATTAACATTCCAATGGCGAACGCTGCGCAAAATATATTCATGGCATTTAACAAAAAGTACCTTAGGGGATCTTGAACAGCGTACAGATATGCAATACGAGAGCTGGGAGCAACTGCCGCATAATTCACCTTTCGACTGTGCGTCCAGCAGCCACAAAAAGTGCTACATGCAGCCGAAAATAAGAAAGTAAAGTAAAAAATTTGAGTACATCTCAAATGAAAGTACACTCAACAAAAAGCTTTGGCACAGCCATTTCCTACATTAACTGACATATTTGAAATTATAAAATAAATATTTTATAATGTAACCATTTCACGTTCTGTTGTTATTCAATATTCAATACAATTGAAATTTTTCTCTTTGTTTAGGTAATAAAAAATGAATTCGACTTGAATTTAAATTTTACACTATTTCTGTTTTATTTATCATATTTTTTTGTTGTGCACATATTAAATAAGGCAACTTTTCGCTGTTTGTTTATCCCCAGCTAAAGCCTATGGTTACCACTAATTGACACCTGCGATGCCTTCAAAAATTCGAGTTGGTGTTACGGGGATTGTGGTGTTTGGGGGTGTTTTGGATTGGGGTTGGCTGACTGGTCAGCAGCCGTGGCTAACCTAAACAAACGAAAACGAGACGAAATAATGCAAATAATACGGCTTGTGCCGAGTTGCTTTCGGTTTTTGGGCAATCAAGTGTATGATAAATATGAAAAAATGTGCTTTCAAAGCGGTGTCAGAAATTAAAAATAAACAAATTTGTATGCACAATAGCAACAATAACAGTAAGAAAAACAAAGGCACAACAGAAAAGGACGAAGAGCAGCTGCTCTTTTTTTAATGTTTTCGTTTGGAGTGTGAGGCATTTAAGTATATGTTAAGATTACTTTTAAAACACATATGCTACATACGAAAATAGTTTTAGATAGCTTTGTTGCTCTCTCTCTCTCTCTCTTTCTCTCTCTTTCTCTCAAATTCTGTTTCGCTGTCTATCTCTCTTGCTATGTCTCTCTTAGCCAACAATTCACCGGGGCCGTATCTCAAGCTTGTCATTTTGTAATTAATATTTACCTCTCATTGTTTCAGTTATGGTCCCGGGAAACTTTTTTGATTTTCTTTTGTTTATTGCTATTCTTGTTTTGTGTTCTGTTTTTTTATACCCTGAATCCATTAAAAATGGGTAAAAAGGGTATGATGGTTTTGTGCAAAAGTATATAATAGGCAGAAGGAAGCATCTCAAAGCCCATATTCTCATTTTGATCCCATTACTATTCAGCGGGCGCAAGCATGTGTGAGAAAGGTACAGCGTGTGATACGCCCCTGATATCTACAATAAATAAATGAGACTTTGTTTTTTAACCTTCAGTACCTGTTACTGTTGTAAGAAATGAAAAGAAAAGCTTCAAAACTTTTTAAGAGAAAATATGTCAATGAAACTTATATAATATATTTAAGAGATGTGTTGAGGGTATCTCGTAGTCGAGCGCACACGACGGGAGTATTCTTACTTGTTTTATTTTTATATAATTTTTGTTGTTGTTATTTTTTGTAATTTTCTTTTTTGCTGCGCGTAGACTTACAAATTACGCACTAATTAAGAGGCTTTTGCTGCGGCCTCGGCTATTTTTCAATGCCATTTGTTCACTTAAGGAACTGAAACCTGAAGGATCCGGGCTCATACTAAGCGTCTGGGCATTTGGGTTGGCTCAGCTTTTGTTTATACTGATCAGGACGAAGTGTGCAACTTGCCGAATGCCACATTAGGCGACAAAAGTTAATGTGCATAATTAATTTTCTTCTGCACATTGTTGAGGCTTCATTTTGGCGCATTCTGTACACCTTTCTATGCCCTTGCTGAGGGTATTATAATCGTGTAGTGTAATGTGAAACTCATTGTGACAGATATCTATATACTTTATATTCGTTATCAGCTTCCATTGCCTTTCACGTTTGTCTGTTAGTCCCTATGACTGCAAGTGCAAGGGCATGTAATCTTCGGCGTGCCAACAATAGCTGTTCTTTCTTAATTTGTTGCCATTGTTGTTGTGTTTTCGCCCGATCATAAATCAAATTGAACTGAGCTGTCAACGGTATTCAAATACGTACATTTACCAACTCACTGTGAAAGCTGAGAGAACTAGAGACGGGTAGGGTAGGGGAGGTAGGGGTGTAGGGAGTGAGCCGACAATTAAGCTGCCAAGCAGCCAGCTTCAAATTCATCATATGCACTGTGTAACATTTTTAATTGGCTGTGAAATTAAATTTCAAGCCACGCACACCTGCCACTCTACACCCAAAAAGAGAGTCAAGTTAGGGTGGAGTGATTGGGGATGTTGCAACACGGCGTGTAATTTTGTATGGTGTAGGCAGCAAACTCAATTGGCATAACATTGTGCGCAATAAACAACTTCATTTGCCAAAATTTACTACCGGATAATTGAATAGCTTCCAGCAGCGACATAGACAAAAAAAATTCACCCCGCACCTAAGCGGGTGGCATTAGTAGGCACTTCGGGAGATGGGAGAGGTGAGGGTACTGCTGTCTTTACATGCTCGAAGCTCGTATAACATGCAAATGGCAAATTCAATAAACTCAATGCCAGGCAACAAATAGACCAAATTATTGCAAGCCTACAAACAAACCAACGTGCAACATGGCTCTGCCACGACAAAGCCAACTCAACTGAGCCACTTAGGGCACAGAAAATTCCAATGCCAATGCCAATGTTATTCTCATTGCCATTACCATTGCCATTGCCATTGCCATTGCCCCTGGCTGTGGCTCTGGCTGTGGCAATACCAAGTAAATTGAACGACAAAAGTGCGTGCAATTGGCAGGCATATTGCCAGCTAGAGTCCCGAATCACCCCTCCCTAAGTTCTGTGCCTCTGCTCCACTCAGCGCAAGTTGTGGCCACATGTTGTGGCCATAAGTCGTGGGGGTCGTATGCGTAATGTGCGCTCAATACCTAGCAGAGACAGCTAGAATGGCTGGCAAAGATAACATTCCAAAAGATACACACGTATCTAAAAAGTTGGTAAGCAACTTGAGGAATAAGCCATCGTGTTGATATCTTTTTCTTTTCAGGCATATGTAATGACATTTTTCAGACAGCGCATATTAAACATATAAATTATTCTGCAAAAATATTACAGAATACTAAATTATTGTAAATATATAGCAATTCATTTCGAATACTCTGTTTTAAATCTTGCATAATATAATATACTTATATTTTAAAATGTAATACCATGTATTTTGAATATTCTGTTTAGGTTTCAAAACTGCGAAAATATAATTAATAATAACCATACAAAATATTTCGAATATTTTGTCTATTTTTTTTATATTTTTTTTCTATAGCATTTGTATTTTAAACATTAATCATTAAAAGATATAAAACATTAATTTGAAAAAGATACGGATAATAACAGGAAATTAAAACAATTGTGAAACAAAGTGAAAAGTTTTGAAAAAGTCAAGACAAAAATATGCAGCAAATACACCTCAACTTTTAGTTTTAATTAATTCAATGTTTTCACTTTGTTTTACAATTGTTTTACTACCGTCATTTGATACTTGGGTTTACGCGGCCTATTAATAAATTTCCCGGCTGGGAATTAACTCTTACAGTCTGACAGCTGACCAAAACTTCTGGCTCTTCAGGCCAAATTGTGTCGCATTTGTCAACTGCCACCGAGATGTCGAGCAAAGGGCAAGCTCAACACTGCCAAAGCACCGTCCTGGGATTCAAAACTGGCCAGGAACAGGAACAGGAGCAGCAGTAGCTGGACGGGGGCTACCCCGAAAATGTTGTGTTCGGTAAATGTGCGAGATTTTGATTTTGTCGCTGGACGAGCTTCCTGTGTGGACAACACAGGAAATTGTTTGGCGGAGGGTATAGTTCGAACGCAGGGTTTCATTGGTTGCATATGTCGAGTGTGCATTCAAATGGCTTTAGGTTGTCTGCTTGTTTTGATACTCTGGCAACGAAGCTGAATGAGTATATTGGTTTTGTGCAATGTCCGTCTAGAGTCTTGAAACTTGAGTCATAGGCTTCTTAGTTCCAGTGTTAGACAAAGTGTTGAAATTGAAGGTGCTACGTCCACAGTGTACTTAAAAATCGATAAAATCGATAATTGCAAAGTCAATACAACCACAATTTTAATAGATAGAGTTACCGCACTCGAAGCGAAGATTGCTGGTGTCCCCTATCAAGGATCGACACATAAATTTCCAGAGTATTCCTCCATAAAAATCTGAAATGTCCCAATTTTTAAGCTCGAGTCATAAAATTCTCAATTTTGTGCCCGGTAACTTCCCATAAAGATCGATTAAAATGGGATGACCGCGCCCAGTCCGAAACCCAAAACCGAAATACTTGATGGTATAAGCCGACAAATTCATACTTTTAACATAATTTGCAAACTAAAATCACCACATTTGAAATTTATATTGAATTTATATAACCTTTCGAAAAGCTGAAACAAAACATGAAACTTCCTTCAAAGATTGGTAATAAAATTTCTTGACCAAGCTCAGCATATTCTTGGCACCTGTTATTATTTAGTATTACATTTGTGTCAGAGTATTTCGCAACCGGTTACTCCCGACTGCAACGTTCTCACTTGTTGTTTTTTTTTGTGCCTTTCTTGTAGCTGTCAAAGCTGCTGATTTTGTTATTGTTGTTGCTGCAACTCATAAATAATTCAAATAATTTACACGCTTACTTAAACGCCTGCCTGCCACTATTTGCTTGTGTGTGTGTGTGTGCGTGTGTGTGTGTGTGCGTGTGTGTGTGTGCGTGTGCGTTGGTTTGCTATACCATTATGTGTGGTTCATTGGTTTGCCGCACTCCAATGCAACCAGCCGAAGCAAAGCATAGCAATCAACTAGGACCGTTTCTGCAGTCGATGTTGTTGTTCCTGCTATTTCTGCTTTTGCAGTTAACTAAAGTGAACTCAACTAAACTTTTTGCAGCACAGCTACACACACACCCACACTCACACACACACGCTCAAACATACTGCTGGCTGTTGTTTGATGCTGTGGCTTTGCTTTTTCATATCATGATTTGAGTTGTTGTTGCTGTTTTGGTTGCTATTCATTAAAATGGCAAAGAATGACACATTTTGAGATATCACAGTTCATGGATATAATTATTGTATATATCTATCTGAGCAGCATGACCGGGAACGAGCCATTTGAAAGTTAAACCTGAATATTTAATTTATTGCATACGCATCAATATCAATATATGAATATATAACGTATGTATATAATAATCAATAAAGTGTTTCTTTTGCTGATGGGCTCAAATTTTTCGCACTTTATAGCTCTTCATGCTGCGTTGCTTGAGTACAGGGTATAGTGAAAATGCGCAATTGAAGAACTCTTTGCTCACTCAAGCGTATAGCAAGCAACTGGTCTCTTAGCTCAGTCACTCATTATGGCTTCAATAACAATATCATTTTTGATATCATACATGTCGAACACGTTCTCATACACTCACGTACATGGGGCATAAGCGCTAACTCGTGTTGCAACATGTGTGTTGCTGATAATACCACGTTTTGTCCATATTAATACATTTTTTTGTTTTATATATGTATATAATTGCAACTGTAAGCAATAATTAGTGTTGGATTTTAAACGAGGCTCGAGCTATTTGATAAGTGTGTTTACAATTCAACCTAAGGAATCCAATTCACAATTCCATTTCCAGAAATTAATTATGTTCCACATTCGAAACTCTCGCTCTCCGCTTGCAGCCGAGCAACATGTTTGCCAGTCGACGTCAAGCCTTCGTTCTGGGTAAGTGATCGACGCTCGCAGCTCGCGAGCTTGTTCGGCAATTGCTTATCACCAAAAGCGACTATGAAAATTGTGATTATTTTTGGTAAGCAAGTAATGTGGTGAGATGTGTAATGAAGAAATGGAATTCTGTATGTATAACTTTATTTCAGATGTGAGGTTTCAGATTTGTAGTATTCATTCATGCTCAAGTGCGATCTTTCGGCTAATAAGCAGTGGTTATCTTTAATGTATATTTTATTTTTAATAGGCAATAAATAATTTTACAGCCTAACAGATTTTTGAGTCTAAAATTAAATCTGTTTCCACAACACTTGTGTCAATAATATTAATGGAAATGGTTTACTTCAAAATCTGCAAAGTGTTAATCACCAAGCATCAACAAACAGTTGGAGCTGCTAACATAAACGTAATTATCGATAGATTGCAATTATGCTGAACAGACGAATTACATCTATCTATCTAATCAATCACCGGGAGGGGGTGCAATGATTAGATTTTGACGTATGTGGAACTCTTTTAGTACTCCTTCCTTGCCCCTTACCTCAACTCTAACTCATTAAGTGCTTTGGGCAGCCAAGCATGCCATAAGGGAAGATGAATAATCAATTCAGAAACTTAATACATAAATTATGATTGACATTTATGAATTAATTAAGATTGAACAGAATAAATACTTTTAATATGTTTTATATATATGATAGTCATCACATGCATTTCAATTAACTTTCAGTTTCCAATTAAAAGCTCGGCTCACTTAACACATGTGCTCGTTGGTGTTGTACTGCAACTGGCTGTCTAAAATGGGTTCCACAGCACGTGCTCGCCTTATTATTTATCTTTCTGGCTCTCTGTCTCTTTGCTCGTGCTCTCTCCCAAGTGCGCTCTCCCGCTCTCTCTCTCGCGCTGCTGACCAAAACACACATTACGGTCGCCAGTCTACGCTGAACCCTCGTTCTGGGCGAGCGGTCTCGGGTTTGGGTTCGCGCTTGTTTATGCCGTCGTAAGAGCGAACCGATATTAAACGCCACACACACGCACGCACACCACACACACTGACACACACACGCACAAATATAAACAGACACATACACACAAACATAAATATACAAACTCACACCAAGATGTGCAAATTTTTGGACTTGGGCCTTGGCATTTCCATAATCAATGTTTTCTACTCGCTAACATATTTTTTAATGTGGTGCGTGGCGCAGCAGCATACCATTGACAATGGTAAGCTATAGTTATCCACTTTTCCATTTTCCATTGTTCTTAATAGCCAGCTGTTGTGTTGTTATTGTTATTGACAATTGCTTTTCGCTTTGCTGCTGCTGCTGCGTGTTATTTCTCATCAGACATCGAGCCATTTGTTTGGCTGACTGTTTACACTTTCAACATATTCCTCAACGTATATCTCTTTCTGGGCCTGCGGAAGAGAGATCGCCTGGCAGTCATAATATGGTTCTCTTTAACGCTGCTCTGGTTCGTGCCCAAACTGTACGATCACAAGAGGGGTTGTCGACTGGACGAGCGGGGCTCAACGTACCAAGTGTTCAATCTAATTGTGGAAGGTAAGTACCTACTCACAATATTTGTGTGCAACTCAGAAATAATTTATAAACCGTTCGACAGGCTATGTGATTATCTCGTTGCTTGTCCTCATTGTGGTTTACATATATTTGCCCAAGAGTGGGCATAAGGCAAATCCAGATCCACACGAAATTCAAATGTTAGAGTTGACCATGGCAAACCTTGCCACCGAGGAGGAAAAACAAAAATGCGTGCCAAAAATCAGCAGTAATTTGGATCCACAGGTCAGCAGCTTTGAGTTCCATCGGGCTGCTGACGTCAGCGACGATTAGCATGAGATACAAATGTACCAAGCGAAACTGCAACATTCCCGCACAATATTCGACGCAATTTTGTATTCTTTTTGAAAATGGCGTCACAAACTCCACAAGCGTTCCAAAACAGCAAACACATATATTTACTAACTATGGTTTAGGGACTATACATAAGCAAACATATATTGTTAAATTGTTAAGTTTTTTTTAGGGTACATATTCAAATGGTAGACAATAAATTACCTGCGACACGCTGTCGCAATTTATCATGCACAATTTAAATATTTAATTTTGTTTAAATGTTAAAGTTGGATTAAACTGGAAAAATCAATAGAGAAAATATAATTAATGTTAAAACAAGTTAGAATGCTCTATTCGAGTGAGCTCGACTACGAGATACCCTCAACACAGCAGTTAAAGATATAAGCATGGGCATAGTTATTGTAGAGCCCATGTATTTGATCAACTGTATCAGATCAATAATATACATATGTATATATATACATGTATCAATAACAATCCTTTGCCTTTAAAATTGTTAATTTTATTGATATCGGAAATCGATAGCGTAGTCAACTTGTTTTTTCTGCTATTTGAAGGGTACTAGGATAAACACTATAAATTTCAAATATGGTGACTCTAGCTTTCAAATTGTTTAAGACACGATTAGATTTAGAAATATAGCTTTAGCGATTATGGATTTAAAAACCCACTGACAGCTTGTGTTTTAAAAAAAAGTAAATAGGTTTTGCGCATGGATGCTTAAAGAGGCCCAGAAATCATAATAATATTGTAGATTCTAAAATGGGGAAAAAGATTTAAAGAACTTCTTATACATTTTTATATATCATATTATGGAACTTATTTTAATAAGAGTATTCCTTAAACAAATCTTTAAAAAAAAACTGAAATCTGTGAAATTTACTTGACTAACACATTTGGTGGACATTTTGCCAAAGGGCTTTGCAAGATGGGCGAAAAAATCGAAAAGAAAACAATCAAACAAACAAACTGCTAAATGAAGGGGAACTTAACTAACTTTGTTGTTGTTGTTTGTGTTGAAGTTGTTGTGTCAATTGGCTGTGAGGGTGATGCAGGAGCAAAGGGATTACAATCAAAGCGTTCGATTGAGTGTGTCAATAAATTCCTGCCAGGCGTCCGAGTGCAGCACATTTGTTCGGCCAGCAGCGATAAATAGTTTCCACCAAACCCAAACAGTCCTTCCTATCCCCCATTCGCTCTTCCCCCACACACCCATGTTCAACGCTGAGCATCTCTAGAGCTTTTGGCCAAAAAGTTTCAGTGTGAATTTAGTGCGGCTCATTAAGCTGACCGGCCACGGTGCACGTCCTGCCTTGGCGCAGGACAACGTCACTCATGTGTGTACTTCTCTCTCTCTTTCTCTGTGTGTGTGTGTGTGTGTGTCAATGGCTTTTAGTTGAAACTTCATTATGTGGCAATAATGGACAGGAAATTGTTTGCGCCATTGTCATTCGCAGTGCGAGATCAAAAATGTTCACAATTTTTCAATCGATTCGGCTTTCTTTTCTCTTCTTTCGATTTGATTTTATTTATATTTTCGTTTGGTTTTAAACGAGCGCGATCATTAAGAAAATTAATGCGGTGGGGCATTCATTAAAAGTGTCAAAGTGCGAACATTAAAATGTCATATAAAACTCGGTAAGAGCTTCTTGGGCAGCTTTTTTGGTTGGTTTTGGACCTTGAGCCTGGTGACTTTGTCTCTCGATTTTATTAACAAACACACATTAAAGACACATAAAATGTGGCAGCAACTTTCTTTAACGCTGCTCATAAAAAGTATTACACACACACACAGCTACATTTATAGTGCATGTTGTTGTCTCGTGGCATCTCGTAAAACTAAACCGCAATTCATCAGTAAATTCCTTTTTCAACTGGTCGATAACAGCTTGTTGTTGTCATACCCTGAACACATTAAAAATGGGTAAAAGGGTGAATAAGTGTTTTGTGCAAAATTATGTAACAGGCAAAAGGAAGCAAGTCCGACCCAATTAAGTATATATATATTCTTAGGATCAGGATCGGGATCAAAAGCTGCGTTGATAAAGACATGCTGCTGCTACAATTTTTAAGGCAGAGGATTCTAATTAATATAAAATATGCATATGGTGCATATGCTTATGCATATTGAACAGTTCGAATTACATTCAAATCGGATAAGAAACACCCAAGTTATAGTTATTTTACTCTACAGTAACTGAGTCGGCTACAAAAAATGAGAGTACTTCTAGGCATGCAGTGTGTGAAATGATGGCAATAAAAATAGAATAATATGTTAAACAGCTGAGTTTAGGGTATCTCGTAGTTTATCTCACTCTAGTGCAGCATTCTTTCTTGTTAGTGTTTTGTTTTTGTTGTTGTGCCATACACATATGCGACTGTTTGGTTCAGTTCTGTTGTGTTTTGTTGGCCACAGAGTAACTGCAAGTAATTTAGTGCGCCGACTGAAAATATGCTACAGTTTTATGCGCCCATAAAATGCCAAAAATTGTTTTTATTATATGTAATTATTATGTTATGCATGTGCGTGTCTGTGTGTGTGTAGCAAGTTTATTGCTATTGCCGTATATGTTGCTGAACATGAACTTATGATGCTCGTCATGTTTCATACCCCCTCCAACCATGTTTGCACACTTTAAAATTGAAACTCATTGTCGCTTATCAGTTTTGGCAGCTTATCTGTCGCACATTTACAAAGGGCGAATTATTAAGCGTATGTGCTTAAATTTTCGCTATTTGAAGCAATGGCACAAAGTCAACAAACACCAGCTGCAATTGGCCTTGCAACTGCAGCAATTGAGAGAAGCCCTTTTGCTCCTGTATGGAAAATGGGCAAAAGCGTTATTTTCTGGACTGAAATAAAACTGAAATGGCTTCATAACCATATTTTAAAAGCAAAACACTTACAAGACTTAGCTTTGTGCGAGAGTTCTGAAAGCAATTTCTAAAAATATTGAATACGACTCACAGATACCGAACTGAATCAGAAATTAATTGTGAAAGCATTCCGAATTTTGAGTAACACTTAGCATATACAGCAAACGTTTTTTTTTAAATTCCAACTTTTTGCCAGTGAAAATCGCTTATTTTGCTACAGTCCAACTAGAGTAAGGGGGTTGAGAGGTGGAGGAGGGTGGTGTGGGTTGGTCACAGAGGTCGACTTGATGTCACGCACTGGCAATGGCAAAGCTTTCTCGTTCTAAATGCTTCTCAGCACGCACAACACACACACATCGGCATACATACACACACTCTCACAAAGCAGAGATACTTTGCAACTGCATCACATTACGTGCTACGAGGGGTTTTTGTTAACTGTGATTGCATTACGGCTTTAACTTTCTGGCTCATTAGGATGATGTGCATACTTATTAAATGCATTGCTTAAAACTGTCATTGGCACAGTGCATACACACCACAAAATTTAATATTATTTGATTTAAATTTTGATTTTTCACTGTCTTAAATTATTTTTACAAAGTTTTCACGTATTTTGTTTGTAAGAAAGTTTCAAAAGATAGGCAACACTACAACTCTAATCTCAGCACTTGTTTTAGAGAAATAGTTACAGCCTTAAGGCTTGGATATTATTCATTCAAGTATTTTTGTGCCGTTTTGTTGTTGGGGGCGTGCTTAGTTTATAGTACAGCGAACAATTGGAACAATCAAAGTTTTATTGTTGTGCAAATATTGAATAAGGAAATGTTAAAGTGGCCGGCGACTCAAGTGCCACAAGGAGGCGTGACCTCACATAAGCCACAAAGGCAGCGCCCAACTTAAAAGACAATCACAAAAGGCCACACGCAAAAAGAATAAAATTCAGTCAAGACCGAGAGAGACAGAGACAGAGAGAGAGAGGTGTGTAAGAGGGTGAGGAAGGGATAGGTGTTGAGTGGGGGGCAGCGTGGGCGTGAGGGGTTCCTGCTGCTGACCAGCAAATGAATGGACGGCATAATAATTGCAGACGTTGGGCAGCGACCAAAATGTCACGTACTAGCAATAAGCCGCTGCTAATTTACGATGCGCCTGGAGTCGAGGCCAATAACTAAAATCCGACCGGAAATCAAATGGCAAACGAAGCGCTCGCTGCCGTCTAAGCAGCCACTTGGCCAAGTGGCAAAGTTAATGCATGCACTGAGAAAATGGCATTCTCCAAAAAACAGCTGCAAACGTGATACTTAATCCAAAATTCTTTTTCGAAGTTGTATGCTCAGCCAGCCACCAGACAACGAAGCTACTTCTGTAGCACAAATTTAAAACATTTTAATAACCATAATATGAATTGTTTAAAATTAAAGCATTTTCACTGAACAACACCTCGAACGAATATGCATTACAGGCAATTAATGTTTCCACTGTAAATGACTGCACAATAATATTAAATGTCGTCCGTAAACATAATTCCACGAAGTATGGCGAACCTTTGTTGAAATGTGTCTAATTTATTAAACCTTATACTCATTAAATATGTGTAAAATGTATGTAACAAGAACAAAGCATTTCAGACTACACATTGAATATATTACTGATTAGCATAGAAAGAAGAGTCTGCCAGTCTGCCTGTATGTCCATCCGTAGGTCTGTCTTTTTTTCTTAATGAACGCGCCCAAATCATAGACTATAACAGTCTTTGAAATTTGAATATAAGTCCTCTTATACCATACGCAGGCAGATTAAGACTTCATTTTATTAATAATTTCATACGTCACCAAATAACGATAGGAATCGATAGCCGATAGCAATATAATTATATTTCAAAAGATATAACTTTCTAGTCGGATACTGTACATCATCTGTACAAATATCATCCACGGTAGAAAATCGTAAATTATTATTGACATACATTATATTACAATAAAATAGTTATTTAAATAATTAAATATTGTATGGTTAGAGCAAGACAGGTAAGACTTATGATAGGACAAAATTTGGGTATAGGCTGTCTTTTACTCGATGAATACATTCTTATTTGCCTGTTAGTTTATAAAGAAAAAAACAATAGTATTGTATTTTCTACTTTAGCAATACACGAGTTGTTTTGCGTAGTGCAAAAACTGAAACGTAGTCCATTCCGTCTTTTAAAAACATTTCCACCTTTTTAAAACTTTTTTCTGTATTTAAAATGATCCACAAAAAGGCAAACAATTTTTGACAGAGTTTATATATTCACGTTTACAACCATTTATACGGTATTATACAGTTATTAAGTATATACCTAAGAACCTAAGTACTGGTATATACCATATCATTCGACAACTTACACGCTTAGTTTGGTTCAGTGACTGACATTTGGTCATCATTTGAATTTTTCGAGTATTGTATACTAACGTGCTGCGACTGATCAGCCGACAGATTCTTCTGCTTGTTTGACAGCTTAATTTGCTTGTACAAAGAATAAATGCCCGTGAAAATGTAGATGTTCAAAGCTATAAGAGATCGAGATAGTGCATAGTTATTTCTGTATAAAAACGTAGGAGTTTATATATGATAAATAAAAATAGTGCGCCCGATATTTGCAAAGAGCATACAACTATGTCAATTAATCGACTTACCCAGTGCAAGAACATTTCATATAAAGACACCAATGAAAGTACTGAAGTTAAGACTCATCGTCGAAAATGAGAAAATGTATAAATTCCATATAATGCTGATTATGAGCAACACTGCAGAATTGATCAACCAGGGCAGCAACATAAAATGACGCTCCTGCATAAGAGAACGAGCGATGAGCACAGTTGAGCATAAGAATTTCTAAGCGTAGGCAAATAGAACAAAGATTAACGGAGCTGTTTATTTTAGCCGTCTCCTCTGACCTTTACGATGCCCAAAATTAGGAAGATCGATGAGAAAAAATTCAGCACAACTAAAGCCAATGTAACGCTTAATATAAACACGTGTTCTGCAAAGGTTTGATTTTGTAAAGCTCGAATGCTCGTATACAGACTATAGACTTCATACTGTTCTCTCTTACTCGTGTGAATTTTAATAGTTGTGTCATTGACACTCGCATCTCTATCAGAAACATTCCCATGGAATAAGGCGATGCACAATTTAATTGCACTCACAGCTGAGAACACACCTCCAATGCAACCCAAGACGATGCCAGCAGTTTTGAGGTGCCTGCAACAGAGCCTTTGCAACATTTTGACAACAAGTGATTTCGCAGCTTAAGTCGGGAATGTACTGATTTCAAAATTAAAATATACCCAATGCCTTGTTGATAGTACTTATGCATACTTCAGCTTCTTGCAACGCGCATTTGATTACAACCACACTGTGAAAGTTAGATAACCCTTAACCTAGGTTAAATCAATAATAAACAAATAAATTGTTTGATGTCAAAACATAATAAACATGCCAATGCGTAAGGCAAATGCCAAAAAGTAGATTATAGACATTCTTATACTCAGTTCATATGAATTCATCTCGGGTTAAGCCTTTATAATTTTTGCTCAATATTCATACATTCATCTAGATATTATGGTATGTAGTTTCATATGCTTGTACTTAATGATAATTGAGTGTAAACTGATGCATAATCGCGCTTCAGCCGTTTATCCTCTACCGTTCGCTTCAATCGACTGAATTTCGATGCTCTTCATATATCGATACTCTTCTGATATCGCTACTGCCTGGATTACTTGCTCTCAATAGTATCGAGGCAATGGCAACAAGGTTGCCAGATAGCTTTAGAGTCTTCTCGTCTGTTTCATTCAAATATGAAAACCTACACGAATATGTATGTACAAATATCATACATAAAAAAAGAAAAGAAGAAAGAGAAAGAAATACTCCGATACCAATCAAATTTTTAATTGGCACTAGATATTCGAAATAACTCACAGCTTTGGGACAGCACGAAGCTAGCGCTATTGAGACACTTGCAGCCAATGCTTTGCACCGTGTTAATTTTTATTTATGTTTACCTGCGTACAAACAAATTAACAAGATTCATTCATTTAAATAATTGTGATATTTTAAAAACCAAAATTATACATTATTTGGACTGTCAATAAGGTGTTTGGACAAAGGCTGTTTACGATTTTGCAATTCCCTTTTCGGCCGATCCCTTTATAAATCAGCGATTTTTCTTTTGTCTTGCATTTTGTCTATGACCTTGGTAAACATATTCCGTTGAAATCTTGTCAGTGCAAGATAATTATGGCCTAAATAAATAATATGAAAAATGTGGGCTATTAAAATCCGCGTTGGTATATTATAGTCCACAGATTGGGAAACCGATTTTCGAATAGATTAATGTCTAGACAACTTTGGGGGATCCACTTCCGAGCAAATAACGCGAAAGCCTTGTGGGCAGACAAATCAAATAGATATGCTCGGATAAAGGTAGACTGAGACTAAGGGGTCTTATTAAGTATAGTGAAAGCTAAACCCCAAAATTTGGATCGGATCCGTAAATAAGTCAATAATAAAATACTTTTTTTTACAAAAGATGTTAGCAAATAAGGTTTTTTTTCCTGTGTCCAAACACTTTATTGACAGCATGACTACACATACATGTTTACATAACTTAATTTCTTTAGCATCATACAAAATTATAACAGGTAACATATAGACAGTGAAAATTAGATTATCCGTATAATGCTGGATGCAGAAATTAATAACGGTAATAGTAATATTGCCGGCTTCCATGCTATTATTTATCTGAACCCTACTTACATATTGAATAAAAGGTTGGATTGTTGCAAAGTAGCAAAAAGTTGAATCTAGGTCGCGATTATGAAACCCTCAAATAATAATAGAAGCAAAGATATCGGATCACATAATGGCGAAGAGAAAGCAGTAAAAACTTGAAAAAGTTGTGGAAACCGTATATGAGCACCTTTATTATACTTTGATACCGAAGGTATGGTTTTGTGCAATGTCCGTCATGCTGTCTGCCCGTCTGTACGGGCAACTTTTTTAGACACCCTTAGAGATAGGGACTTGAAACTTGGAACATATACTGGTCAGTGCTCGCGTCAGACATAGTGTAAAAATTGGAGTGCTACGTCTACTGAGGGGCTAGGAAATCGATAAAATCAATATTCACAAATCGGTAAAGCCACATATCTCCCACAATGTTAAGGCTAAATTCACCAAATTTGATTGGTTGGTAGGTTGTTGGCGATGTCCTTCAAAGATCGGCACAATTTGTAAGCTAGAACCACCAAATTGTAAAAGTACGTTACTGGTAACTCGATCGGATCACACCCACTCCGCCTCCCTAAACCGATACACCTGTTAATGTAAATCGATAAGACCATATATTTCACACAAATTGAAAGCTAAAGTTACCAAATCTGAAAGGTTTAGGGTGTTACTACCCTTCAAAAATCCGGAAAAATATTTTGGATCACGCCCACCTTCGGCCACAAGAACGATAGGAGTCTATATCTCTCGCAATTTAAGAGTTACACTTACAACAATTTTAAGGTAGATTACTTAGATCGTACACTTTTTTGGCTATGCCCACTCCCGCCTCCAAAATTCCCAGAAGCCTATACCTCGCGCAATTAAATAGCCAAATTATCAAACTTTGAAGGATGATTACTAGGAACATTCTCTAATAATTTTTTCGGCCACGCCCACTCATTTAAGAGTTACAGTTACCAAACTTCGAAGGAACATTACTAGCTTATATCTACCGCAATTTGAAAGGCAAGCTTGGACAGTAATTCTTGGCCACACCCACCCTATTCTTTGTTACTTGTTATTCGCTGGAATAACTTATGGGATCAAAGTATTTCGCAGTAGGTTACGTCTGACTGCAACGTTCTATCTTACTTGTTTTTATTATATTGCGATTTTTTCATCATACATATACAAATATAGTTCTTGGCAGATCGATAGATGTAGCTGTATATGTATAGTACAAATTATAATTGGCAAAAAGCGATTATACAAACAATATAAGCGAACTCGATTAGCGATACAGCGAGATAAATGTGTTGCTCCATTAATATTAAATACGATTAATTAACATTCATTTTCATCCTTCAATATTTAAATATTAACCGACTGAACCGTACGAAGCGATTTATGTAAATAATAAATAACATGTCAACCTAAAATAAAAGTCGCCTACACGCGAATTTGGAATTAATATGAAAAAAGTTCCGTTTACTTTTAATTTCAGACATGGGAATGTACATGGCACATGTTTTCTTCTCAGTGTATTAATGCTGAAATTGGACAATTGGGTTCTTGGGTGCTTTTGGTCTTGTGGGGCACGTTACGGTGGTTGCATAGAAATGGTCTTCAAAGCGAACACGAAAATCGCAAAATGCCAATAACGTCGCATAGTAGACTTGGCTTAATGCGCATTAGACGAAGGACGCACAGGAAATGGGCCAAAAGAACACAAAAAAGAAGACGAAAAAAGAAAATAATGATTCTCACAGTAGGCACATTAGGGGCGTGGCACTGTGTCCAGTTGCGGCCATGCCGCATTGCATTAGCCATATTAAAAATTGCTTAAATGCACAGTGCACAGCCGCTGTGCCAAATGTGGCATTGTTGAGACTTGGAAAATGTAAATAATTATGGAGAATGGGGTTGGTTACCTACAGAGATTGTTTGTCTCTGTTACCGCTTCATTGATGCAGAAACGGGATCCGAACAGTTGCTGCTAGCATAAGTTACTTGATTATGCGAATTTCGGTTTGCACTTCAATGATTTAATTGCCGCAACAAACGCAACAAAATGTTGTTGTTGCAACAGCTTTCAACAGGCAGCCTTACGCTTAAGAGATTCGAGTTCGAAAATGGTGGCGCTCTTAAATTGGCATGTAGACTTTTAGGATATAAGAGATCGGAGTGATTAGGGCAAGGCGCAGGCGCTAGGAAAGTCGACAGGAAATCAGCTGGTACGGCTGCTGCTGTTGCCATTTGGCCAGAAACGGCCACATTGAGGCAGCTTGTCAATAGTTATGCTTGGGTATAGGTTAAAGACGCATGTGCCGCCAGACAGCAACAGGACATTAAAGTGCCCACAAACACACACACAAGACTGAAATCATTTAGTAATCATCATGCAAATTCAGTTAGTAAACGTGACGCGATAACCAAAGTGCTCCAGCTAAATGAGAAACCAAATCAAAAACAAAATCAAAATCAAAATCAAAGTCAAATTCAAGAATCAAAATTAAAGCCAAGTTCGAAGCTTAAAGCTAACCAGTGGAAATGTGAAACGTCAAAAATCGGCATAATTAGAAAGAAAAAAAACAGAAAATCTAAAAAAAAATTATATAAAATAAAATCAGTAGCTGACACAAACACAAATACAAACAAAAACACAACCACACACATAGCATACATTTGCTTGAGTTGCGGCTGAGGTTTGTTGTTGTTGGCTGTTCGTTGGCACGGTCGTCGTTGTTTTTCTTTTTGTTGTTGTTGTTGCGACATTCGGCATTAATATTTATGTTGACGAATTTACCTGCGGCGCTGCAGCGTCGCTAATGAAGCGCACAAAATGAATGTGAAAGGACATAATTATGATTATGTGTGAGTATGAAGAATATAAATTTTTAAATATGTATATTTAACTTGACGTCAAGGTTATCAGCCAAGCAAACCCACTCTTCACACCATTATATTTCGAAGAGCTGAGCACTGATCAAATCTCTGGAGAAATTGAGCAAATATTTTATATTTGTCTTTCGTTAGCTGTCAAGCAAATTGTTAAGTATTGACAGACTGGCAGTTAGCGGCACTCCAACTTATTTAAGCCTGCATTACGCTTTGTCAGTTAATGGAAAATTGCAAGAACCCAGGTTAAACAGCTGACCAAGCTTAGACGGCAGTATGCGCTTTAGTTGATTAGTTCAATTTTCAACTCGCTATCTCTCGCTCTATATCGAAATCAGAGTGGTATTTCAATGCTGACTTCAGCGTCTTCATTCGCCGAGCAGGGCAATTAGTAAAGACATCATTACAAACTTTACAGGGACCATGTTGAAAAGTTGACCAACGTTCGCCTGAGTGCAGATTGTTGTCAGACACATTCCATTGTCAGTGGCAGAAAGTTTCTGGCCATAATATCGGTTGATTTCAATTTAAGATCAAGCATTATGTCTGACTTGTATATCATCAAGGATAAGGGATAAACTGTCATTTGGCAACATGAGATATGCATTTGAACAATTCGCAGCATTTACATACATAGAAATTGTATATGATATGTGGCTTGCAAGCGCTTTGCTTTGGAGTGCTTTGCTAAATATAATATATATATTTAATTAAAACATTTTACTGAATAAAAATCCAGTGCTAATTGGCACATTGTAGTCAGGACATAGGACCCAGTCAGAGAATTCAGAAGTTGATGGCAATGGAAACCAGCAAATAGAATTAAAATTGTGTTCAACATATTTTCAAATGTACACACAAGTAGACTGAGAAGGATTATGAAACAGGAGATAGATTGGGTTGAGCGATGATGGGTATGAACAGAGGCTAGCAAAATATTATGCTGACACAAGGACAATGTGGGGGGATGGGGTCCTGCGGGTTTGGTAGCATAAAAGGCGCTGCCAGTTTCAGGCATTCAACACAAAACTTTTTGTATATTTATTAGAATAAGAATTAATTCAAGTGTGAGCGAGTGTGTGCTGGTTGCAAGTGTGTGTGGTATACGAGGAAGCGAGAAAGGATTCCGAATCCAGGATTGTAGCTGCTAAGCAAACGTGCTGCTACCGCGCAATTTTCAGACTTGGTTGCAAGCGTCAGCAAAAATATTTGTATATATTTTGTATTTTATTTTTGTTTGTCCTTTTCATTCTGCTGCTGACAAGCGTCTCGCCCCCGCCGATACGTCTCGTGTACCTTTAGCTCATTGTTCTTTTTGTTGTTACGCACAAAAAGTTGATACAGCCATAGAGCAGTAGCAAGGCAAAAACCATCAGCAATCCACTGGCAATTCACAATTAAAAACGATTCGGAAATGTGGGCAATAACGAGAAACCGCATAAAAAAAAACAAAATCGAAAATACGAAAAAAAAAACAAAAAAATAAAAAGAAAAGTTAGCTCTGCGCATCTGATAAACATTTTGTGAATTTATTAATAGGCGAACGAGCAAAGCAAGGCGATGCAAATGTGAATTGGAGGCATGCTTAGGGGTCGCAGGCGGTTACCTTGACTATGAAAATATTTCTCACACATGAGCTGCTTGGGCGCATCGCCCTGCTGCTGCTGCTGCTTCAGCTGTTGTTGCAACAACAGCTCACTGACCTCCATCTCCCCAGCCGCTTAGCAACATTAACATTTTAGCCTGTCTATGCAAACTTTTACATAAGGCAGCCATAAGCAAACCATACACACATAAGGCAGCGTTTCTAAACCCCGTGGCAACTACTTAAAAAGCAACTGAGAGGGCTGCTTCACGGAAATGAGAAATTTAGTTGTCAACAAGTTTAATAGTAAGTGTTATTATAAAGCAGTTAGCCTAGAAGGTATATAGAATACGGCAACAACGGAGAAACAAAAAAAAAGGTTTGCAACAACAAAGCTGGGCAAGGGCACTAGGTTCAGAATGTTCTTTAAGCCCAAACGATTAAGCAAGTAATATCCATATCTATCGACAGAACACTGTAGCCTAAGTGGTCACTTTGCTAAGCTAGGTATAATCAATAGCGAAGTCTGTCGATTTTGTGACAATCAGGAGCAATCTTCGAAAGAAGAAGAACATGCAGTTATCTCGGGAAATATGTCTGTAGCTCGGAAGAGATTGAATAGAAAGTTCTAAAGGGGACACAAAATATCTAACTAGGGTCGGTGGTCGGCACTGCTCAAAGATTATGAAATGCGTAAGCTTTGTCATCAATGCAGAATTTTTCAATAAGAATATCTGTTAAGTTGTCTTTTGCCTCACATCAGCCTGCGATTGTCAAAACTTTATCAAAACTTAATAGAGTTCACCACGAAACTCCCTTTTTGGTGTCTTTTTTACTTTACAGATCGAGTTGGCATCTACATTAGCATAGGGTCTTAAGGTCATAAGTTTACTTCTTTTTGGATCCTTTGCTGACAATAAAATTTATATTTAATACGTTTAAGAAGTCTTCCTAATACAAAAATGAATGCAGCAAGCCAGGCCCAATTAAATGTAAGAACTCAATAAGCGCACCTCGCAGTCCTCCGAGTTGGTTTGCTCAGTCTATGTGTATCTTGTGCTGCCTGCAACCGTACACATTAAACTGTAAATGTGTGTGCTACACACAGACACACAAATGCACACAGGCAAAAGCAGTGATGAGTGAATGTGTTTGCTTAGTGTTTTTTTGAAAGCTGCTTGGGTGGCTGCGCGCACTGCACCTTGACAGAGACAAAGGTCACCTAATGTGTTGCATTCTATTCTTATGCAAACAAAAGGGCAAGTGGTGCCACCTCATATACACTTAGACAGAGAGAGAAGGAGAGAGGTAGAGGGAGAGAGCGAGAGAGTGAGAGCGACGAGCGAGCGGCAGAGACACTATATGTATATTAAATAATAACACTGTTGTAAAGCTTGCCACTCTCGTGTTTATTGTTTTAAACAAACATTCAAAAGTTTAAGGATACCGTCCCTTCTTGTTCGACTAGTCTTAATTATGAAACGGTGGTGTTCTCAGCTCCGAGCGAAACTCCCGTGGCGACTCATAGGGCAGGCGTCTATTGGAGTCCGATCGGAATCGAGTCTGGCTGGCCGCAGGTAGCAGCCCTTGTAGCAGACACAACAGCAGCAGCAGCGCCGATAGAATTTGTTTCACTCCCAGCAACATTGTGAAATGAACTAAAGCGCTGATTGCGCAAAGCGGGCGATAATCAATAGAGGCAGCGATAATAACAAGATGGGGTCAGTCGTCGAAATAGAGTCTGCTGACGCAGTTGGTAAATATGCTGCTACACTGCACAACAAATTCAATCTAGAACACAGATAATAGCTAAAAGAATAATAGAAAATATTGTGGAAAACTGTTATACTAAACTGACCGAAGTTGAAAAATAGTTGTTTCAAAATTCGTGTTCTGTACAATTACAGAAAATATTAGTTATGGGCTTATGGTAAATTTCTGTCTGAGCTACCAACAATATATTTTATAATATTTATGTGGGGCGGGAAATATATTTTAGTTAATTATAAATTAAATGTTGTAAATATGCGTTTGATTCTCCTAGGAGCTGGAGTTAGTATGCAGCTATAAATAAATTATGTGAGATTGTGAGAGCATTTATGCTTTCAAATTAATAAATCGAATTAAGTGAACTTTAAAATGGATTTATTTGAGGTATATTTTTTTTGCTATTTCTGTCTCGTTATGTTCTAAGCTCTGTGTGTGTCTTCTTGTGAGTGTTGTTTTTTATCCATGCTTTTTGCGTTCTGTTTTTTTGCCATTTAACTGAAAGTCTTTCTCACTCCCGCCATTTCAGTTTACGTGTTAAGTGCTTGGCAAGCACGATTAAGGCGCTTTATCACCCGCAACAACGGCAGCAACACGAACGACAAGCACACCAGCAGCACCAGAAGCAGCACCAGCAGCAGAAGCAACAACAACTGAACCAAAATCAACAGCAACAGCTGCGACGCCAGCAACAGCAACATCAGCAGCAAAGACGCTTACGGCGAACCTTGTCGCAGCAGCGGCAGCAACAGCAACATCAACAGCAGCAGCATCAGAAGCTCCAACAACTGTTTTAAGCACTCGCACATACATTGCCGCGCCCACTGGCAAAAAACGGGCGTTTGGTAACAAGCAGCAACTGCAAAGAATATAAGACAAAAAAAGCAACCAAATATACAGTACACATTATGCTGGGCGCAATGACAACGCCAGCGACATTGCTCGAGTTTGGGGCAATTGGTGATGTGCCAAGCATTTTGGAAATAGAACTGCCAGCAATATTGTTCAACGAGAGTCTCTTCATTGAACTGAATAGCAGCCTCACGCAGCTCGATGGCAACAGCATTCTCAACCAGAGCAGCTGGAACATCAACGGCGGCAACATCGTTGGCAGCAGCAACAAGAGCCTAAACAACGGCAACGGCAGTAACAGCAGAAGTAGCAATGCAAATATCAACATTACCCAACTGGAGGAGGAGCAACGTGCCGCCAATGAGCGTGCCGCAGCTGAGTTTTGGCTGCTGGTCAAAATGATAGCCATGGCCGTTGTGCTGGGCCTAATGATACTCGTCACCATTATAGGCAAGTACTTAACAGCAACAAATAAAAAAAATAAATAAGGAAAACAAACTCTATCAAAATTACATTCAAGTCTTGAAGCACCATCTGTCGATTTGCTTGAACGAATGGGAATGAGAATGGGGGTGGGGGCGTGGCGTGCTGCCTCATTTTGAGGCGTTAAAATTATTCTCAAATTTATGCCGCCGGGGAATTTTGTGGAAAAAGTTTAGATATTGCCATCCAAGTGAACTGTAAATGAAGTAAAATTTATGATGCAGAAGATTTTTATTGCCCTCCTTGAAAATTGTATTGATTTTCGGCTTAGAAAAATGATTTGCTGCCTGATGCCACCAGCTGGAGTTTGGTTGTAGAGCTACATGGGGTTGGGGTTTGGGCTGAGTGGTAGGGGTAACTTTAGATTAGAGTGCGTTAAAAAGCTTTATGATAAACGTCGCACCTAGACGCAGCTGATGGGTCATGGGTACAGAGCACAGAGCGAAAGATTCGCTTTGGAGGCCAAGCCAACAAGGACACACGACATGCAACAACATACAGAGACAACGACTACGACAACGGCGAAAAAAGTTGAAAAATTCTCTGCGTTTTTGTTGTTGTTTTCTTTTTATATGTTGTACACTTGCAGAGCGTATTAATAAAATAAATTTGTCACGGGATATGTGATATATGCCTAGAAGCAGACATTTCTGAACTATATACTATATATTCGTTATCAGGGATTTTATCAATTTTGCGTCTCTCTCTCTTTGTGCTAAAACTATTTTTAGTTTTCCTGCAGCCTGGTCCGCACTAGTCAGTAATGAATAATCACTTTTATAAAAGTTAAATATATAATATTAATAATATATAGACAGCAAAAAATGTTGATTAGAATTTAAAATTATTTTCAATCGATTTTCTATGTTATATTTAAAATTAGGTGGATTCAGTTTAGGGCGGCTGTCGGCAGGGGGAAGACTCACCCACTATAATTTGGCTGTTTGTGTTGCCGCAAGGACTATATCCCCTTTTGTTCCATCTCCTGCAGTGGGTGTACATAACTAATTGAACAAAGCAAGTTAACAGCCTATTTTAACAGTTACAGAAATGTTGCCAGACATTGACAGAGGAAATAATAGATATGTTAAAATTGGCATTTATTTAGTTTAATTTAATTTGATTTCTTTTCCTATTTCTATCACTTATATATTTTTCTTAAGATATGCTTATAATGTTTCCTCAAAACTTATTAGTATCAGATTTTCAAATCTATAGACACTGGTCTGCAAGAGCTTGTAGATGCATATGTAGTTCCTTTGCTTTTGATGTTGTTGGCATCGTGAAACGACACCTGAAAAGCTATTAAAATCGAAACACATAAGGATCTTTATGTGGGGAACATCTGCGGCACACGCTGCGTATTCGCAACATCGTGATATAAAGCCAAGAGAAAAGGGATGGGGGCATATGCAAATGCATATCTGGCACCAGCCAAGCGACGACAAAACGTTTTGATAACCTGCAGCCAAGCACTGGGACTCAGCACTGAACACAACAACAGAGACAGCAATGATAGCCCAAAGCCCAAACAGACAATTGCCAGGCAACGAGGAACGAAGAACGGGGAAGTCAAGGCGAGACGCTTTTGGATGCCTCACTGGCAATTACAATTTGCCAACTTGCATCATTTGCATCACACTGGAATAGATAGAGTCGACAACTGCCCCATCGCCCTCACCAAACCCTACATGTTCTGCTGGCATTTGCTATAGAATGCACAATTGCGTGCAATTAGGGGCTGCGGTAAGGGCATGGACAGCTGTTTGGCAAGGGTTGTCACATTTGTAGTTGCTGAATTCAGTCGGTGATTAATTTCAGCATAGGTTGGCTGTTCGATTCAATGTCATCTTGACTACTTGATAACATTTGATATGTTTAATCAGCAGACAGTCGTATTAAACATGCATTTGAATTAACAGTTTTATATATTCCCAAGATGTCAATTAAGATAGATACATTTTATATTTAATAGCTGGATGTGATTGTGAGTTTGTCGAGCTTAAGAACAATTACATATCTTCAGAAATTTTATTGTATAAATGTCTTGGTAAAAGATTATCTAAAAACTGTGCACTTTTCGAGCTTAATGGTAAATACATTTCTACAATATTTTTATTGCTAAATTTTCCGGAAGAAGTTAAATCAGCTTAGTTGAAATTGTATTTGATATTGAAAAGAGTCACATTTGACAGCAGGCTTAACTTTGGCACCCATGTACAAAACACGATATTAAAGTGCTCCAGGCTGTTCTATGCATGTCGTAGTATTGCCGGTATATCATGGGGTGCATCACCAAAGATATTAAGATGGCTATACCTAATGGTAGTAAGACCCTGATCACCGTGAAGAAACAACTGCAAGAGTTGCAAAGAATGACCTGCGTATGTATGACAGGAGCTATGCCCACCTGCCCAACAATTGCCCTTGAAGCCTTAATGGAGCTCACACCACTCCACAATACCATACGGCTCAAGCAGAAAGCCACGCTTTTAAGGATGTCGGCAGAAGGAGTTCGTGGCAACCACATCCTAAACCTAAAATGGTACACCGATGGATCACTCACCAATCAGGGCACAGGTCTTGGAGTGGCGGGTCCTCGGGTATCCTACCATGAACCCCTGGGAACGCACACCAGCATATTTCAGGCTGAGGTGTATGCGATAGGGAGATATACGGACTTCAACCTAAAACGTAACTATCGGAATATGGATATATCCATCCTATCCGATAGTCAAGCAGCATTGAACGCTATAATGGGGACTAAGATAACATCGAAAGTAGTCCATGAAGTTCGCTCGGGACTCACAACAACAGCGGAAAACGAGGCGGCTGATAAGCAAGCAAGAATGGGGGCAGAATGGCCCCTAACAGGACCAGAACCGTATTGTGGCATATGGAGACACACTATACGACTGGAACTTAGAAACGAGGAGAGACAGAGACGGCAACAGAGCTGGTCAGAGGCAGTAGGACTCCGACAAGCCAGATGCCTCCTAGGTGGTTATAATCTTAGACGATTTAAGCAAGTTATAACCATGGGATAAGAACAGCCTTAGGATACTTACCGGTCTATTGACAGAACACTGTAGACGAAGTCACCTAACTAAATTAGGTATATATAGTAGCGATCTGTGAAGGTTTTTGAAGGAGAGGAGAAATCCTCGATGCACATCCTAGCAGAATGTGTCGCCTTAACTAGAAGAAGACGCAGCATCCTAGGGGTGCATGTTTGGAATTGCAGAGACATAGAAGACTTCAACCCAACAAAGATCCTGACATTCGTGCGACAGCTGGGCCTGATGGAAGAGCTATAGGCTCAGAAGGGGGCACAATAGATCAAATAGGTCGCGGTGCAATTTCCCCCAATAATAATAATAACTGCGTTATTTTAGAGCGAGCATTAAGTATTACATTAATTTCATTCATTTAAACTTTTTCTTAGCGGGTACAAAATGAAAAGTTTTTTTATTTGCTTAAGACTAACTTAGCAAGTAGAGAGTAGTTTAAAGACTTTCCAAGTTATAAAATTAAATGTTTGTTTATTATTTGGTGACCTTATATATTTCAAATCCTGTCAGAATTCGTTTTCAGGGAGAGGTTAACAGCGACCATTCAGTCGGCTGAGAAGTTTTGAACTCCAGTCAGTTTAAACATGATCTGGAATCTACACATCAGTCTATTAAGTATAAATTTGATATATTATTTGTGATAGATTTATTTTAATATGCTGGATTCATTATTTATTTTTTAGGTATATTTAAAAATATTACAAATATATATAAAGTATTTATAATTATTTTATATATTTATATAAAATTCTTTTTTCATATTTTTCGGTTGCTTTCTGGGTTCAGGTAACGTATTTGTGATTGCCGCCATTATACTTGAACGCAACTTGCAGAATGTTGCTAATTATTTGGTCGCATCTCTGGCAGTTGCTGATTTGTTTGTTGCCTGTCTCGTCATGCCGCTTGGCGCCGTCTACGAGGTAAGTTGATATTGTTGTTGTTCTTGTAGCTGTTATAGCTGTTGTTGAAGCTGCTTTTATTGTCGCGAGCAGTTGCAGCAACTTCTGCAGCACAAACTTCATTACCCTAATGGAAACATAAAATGAAAGGCGTGTAAATCAAATTACGAGTTGACGTTGCCTTACAGCCAAGAGAGCTAAGAGTGTGGTAGTGTGTGTGCGTGTGTATGCTTAATGAACCGTTTCGCGTTGTTAATTATTTCAATTGCGTCATCTTGCTACCAATGACATAATTTAATTGCATTCGCCCGCTCTCAAATTCATATTCACACCATCATTTATCACACAATAAACACATAAAGATTAGCAATGGCTGGATCCTGGGACCGGAGCTCTGTGACATTTGGACATCCTGCGATGTGTTGTGCTGCACCGCATCCATACTACACCTGGTCGCCATAGCAGCGGACAGGTGAGTAGAGCAATTATATGTTAACCTTCTTGGCTCGTATCTCCAATTTATTGACAAACACACAGATACTGGACCGTTACGAATATTGATTACAACAATTTGCGAACACCTCGTCGCGTCTTTATTATGATATTCTGCGTATGGTTTGCCGCTTTAATAGTCTCGCTGGCGCCTCAGTTTGGCTGGAAGGATCCGGACTACATGAAGCGCATCGAGGAGCAGCATTGCATGGTCTCGCAGGATGTGGCCTATCAGGTACCTTTGGAAGCATTACTCACACAAATTGTTTTCATTTTGCTTTAATGAATTTTGTCTGGATTGTCTGCAGATATTTGCCACATGTTGCACCTTCTATGTGCCGCTACTGGTCATTTTGTTTTTGTACTGGAAAATATATTTAATTGCCAGGAAGCGCATTCAGCGTCGCACACAAAAGTCGTTCAATGTTACGCTGACGGAGACCGAGGTGAGTTATCCACATGCATATAGGTAACTGTCAAAAAAGAACATTTCATTTACAAATAAAGTGATAAATAGCTGTTAGCTGCGACTTGACTAATGTTACGCATACGCAGCGAATGCCGTCTAATGAAATTTGAGCCAGGCATAATGAGCGTGTCATTAACCGAAACAATAATGCGAATCCTTTGCTACCCATTAGGGTGGACCCAAGTGAGCACTTGAAAGCAGACAAAAAGCTCGCAGTCAGCGATTTATGCAGCGTGTATATATGTGTATGTGTGTGTGTGTTTGGGCGTGGCAAATGTGCGATTGTTGTATAGTTGTATAGTGCAAACGTATAGCTAAAAGCAAAATGTGTCTCGAGGGAGCAACTTGAAATGCTTTAGACAGCTTCTAAATCAAACACGAAAATAGCGCAAAATGAGTAGGAATGGGGAATGGAACGGATAAATAGATATCATCGAAAAGCAGAAGATTGTATACTCTAGCAAATCGACGTAAAACTTTTAATAGCTAGATTATATGGTAATGTTTACACAAGAGTTCGATCTTTAAGCATCAGTTATAATGGCCACTAAACGATATGGTCGTATAGTTCGGATAACTTTCTAGTATTACTTATTTATTTATTCAATAATAATTTCAATTTCCCCTCAACGGTAAATACTTTCCATAAAACAGGTAAACTTCCCACAACATCTAAAGACAGTTTTATTTCCTTGAAAGCTCTTAATTGTGGTAATGTAATAATTAAATTTCGCAGTGTGATTCGACGACGCGTGATTTTCAAAAGGGGCGTTGCAAGCGGCGCCTGGCGAAACGGACGAAGAACAGAGAGCGTGAACTGGAGGGCACGGAGAATGGCACGGAACAGCTGCAGCGACGGACGCGGAAACGCATGAAGATCTGCTTTGGCCGCAACTCAAATACGGCTGGTATAAGTGCCAGCTCCGAGGGCGCTGTTGCGCGTTCAATGGCCGCCATTGCCGTTGACTTTGCCAGCTTGGCGATAACGCGCGAGGAGACGGAGTTCAGCACCAGCAACTATGACAACAAGAGCCATGCGGGCACTGAGCTGACCACAATTTCCAGCGATGCGGATGATGTAAGTGCTCGGGGGTAACTCCTCCACTGCCGGTCACCTGCTCAACAAAATGGAGCTAATTGTTTGTGTTTCTTTACATTTGTCTGCACTTTTCAATTCATTTCCATTGTTTTGCAATTTCTCTTCCTCTCTCTCTCTCTTTCTCTCTCTCTCTCTCTGTGGGGATGGGTCTGCAGTACCGCACAAGCAATGCTAACGAAATCATAACGCTCTCACAGCAGGTGGCAAGTGCCACACAGCAGCATCTAATAGCATCTCATTTGAATGCCATTACGCCGCTGGCGCAATCCATCGCAATGGGTGGTTTGGCCAGCAACAAGCAGCAGACAGAAGATGGAACAGAATCTGGCAGTGTCAGCAGTCCCATTGCTGGAAAGGGTGTGCTGGTCAGCATT